>PVHX01012171.1:13080-60653 GCA_004024805.1 Geosciurus inauris | reverse complement strand
GTTCAATCTCCAGTACCAAAAAAAAAAAAAAAAAAAAAGCTATGATTGGATATGGTGGCCATGCGTATAATCCCCGTGAATTGGGAGGATGAGGGAGAAGGCACAAAAGCATGCAGGTTCAAAGCCATCCTGGGCAACTTGGTGAAACCCTGTCTCAAAATTAAAAAAGATCTGGGGGTGTACCTCAGTGATAGCGCATCCCTGGGTTCAATCCCCAGTACCAACAAAAACAAAAAATAAAAACCGCTATGCATGACAGCCCAAATAGATAATCCTTAGTAAATGAGAGAAAATGTTCTGCCTTACTGCTCCTGACAAGAAATGACAAGAACATGATCAGTGAAAAGTCCAAATCAGAGCAAACAGTACTGACTCTTCTTTAGAAAGAGCTCAGAGTGTGAACAAAGGTGGTCAGAAGGTCATTCAAAGCCGGGCATGGTGCGTGGTGGCTCAAGCCTGTAATCCCAGCACTTAGGGAGGCTGAGACAGGAGAATCGTGAGTTCAAAGCCAGCCTCAGCAATGGCGAGGCGCTAAGCAACTCAGTGAGACCCTGTCTCTACATAAAACACAAAATAGGGCTGGGGATGTGGCTCAGTGGTCGAGTACCCCTGAGTTCAATCTCCAGTACCAAAAAAAAAGGTCATTCGAAAAGACTTAACATCCTTAGGCTCCAGCTAACATGGGCTGTACCTAATCTAATAGGATGTGCTCCAAAGTCCCTAATGTCCCACCACTATCTGTGAATCCAGAAGGAAGAACAACATGCAGTTCTTTATTCCAAGACTCTCAGCTGTGAGGACAAGGTGAATCGTGCATAAGCACTTGGACCTGCCTACCCAATAATGCACACAGGTGTACCTAAGAATCTAGGCTTAAGTAAAGAGGTATGTTTTTCTTCTTTAAACTTACTTAGGATACAAAACAGGTTGAGAGGACCTCATGTCTGAGATGAAAAATTTTTTTCTTAGCCGGGCATGGTGGCGCACGTCTGTAATCCCTGCACTTTGGGAGGCTGAGATAGGAGAATCGCGAGTTCAAAGCCAGCCTCAGCAACGGCGAGGCACTAAGCAACTCAGTGAGACCCTGTCTCTACATAAAACACAAAATAGGGCTGGGGATGTGGCTCAGTGGTCCAGTGCCCCTGAGTTCAATCCCTGGTACCAAAAAAAAAAAAAAAATTTTTTTTCTTTCTGGACAGAGAAGCTGAACTGACTCCAGGGTTTTGAAAGAGATAGCAGGCACAATGAGAATGGGCAGGGTCAGAAAGACTTCAAAAGTCTCACCCAGAAGCTCTTCTCAGACACATGGGTTGGTGTGGTCTTTGTGAGATTCCACTGTGGTGACCCATGGCCAAAGCCAAAAAGTGCAGAAGGCAATGGTGCAGTCCATCAAACTTATCTTCAGATACTTGCAAAACAGATTCTCGATTCAGGTGTGGCTTTATGAGCAAGTGAATACACAGATAAAGGAGTGTATTATTGGTTTTGATGAGTACATGAACCTTGCATTAGAAGATTTAAAAGAGATTCATTCTAAAACAAAGACAGGAAAACAACCAGGTCAGATTTTATGTGTCCTTTGCTGGGAGTATAGTTCTGAAACATTTGTTATTATTTTGATCACTCTGATTATCAGATGACAATAGACAACAAATGCTGTGGGACAATTGATCAGGAGAGACACAATCTACTTCCACTTCTGGGTTTATATCTACCAGGCTGCAGAGTTTACAGTCATTGTGCCTTGGTATTGATGGGGCACTGGTTCCAAGACAGGTGCCCCCTCTCCCATGGATACCAAAATGCAGGGATGCTCAATTTCCTTATGCACAACGGCACAGCATTTGCATATAACCTTCACACATCCTCCCATATACTTTAAATCATCTCTAGATTACTTGTAATACCTACTACAGTGTAAATAGCATGTCAGTAGTTGTTTTATTTGTAGGAAATTATGACAAAAACAAAAACTGTACATGTTCAGTTCAGATGCAACTTTTTTTCAATATATTTTTCAACATATTTTCAATCTGAGGTTGGTCAGATCCACGTATGCAAAACCCTTAGATACAGAGGGTTTGGATACTGTGAGGAAGAGATTCAATCAAGCTGTTTTTTTTTTCACAGTACAGTAAGTGACCCACCTAAGGACTAAAGATTTGAGATTTGGGTGACACTCAGACCCTCGAGTTCATCTAGAGGCTAGGTTCAAGGAAGTGAGGGATCTGAAGCTTCCAAATCTCAAAATAAAAGCTCTAGTGGTCTTTCTATTTCAGAAAGAAGCCAGGAACCAGGAAGCAGCTAAGTAACAACTATATAATCAGGTAAAGCATGAATAATACTCCCCTCCCCCATTTAATTTCTTTTTTTTTTTTTTTTATTTATTTTTTAGTTCTAGGTGGACAGAATACCTTTATTTTATTTTTATGTGGTGCTGAGGATCGAACCCAGTTCCTCACGTGTGCTAGGCAGTCACGTTATCACTGCGCCATAACCTCAGCCCCCCCCATTTAATTTCTTAACCTTAAAAAAACAAACAAGCTGGGGACAGTGGTGAATGCCTATAATTTCAGCTACTTGAGAGGCAGGAGGATCACAAATTCAAGGACAGCCTAGGTAACTTCATGAGAATCTGTCTCAGAAAAAAAAAGGTCTGGAAGGTATTTCAAGGTATCCAGGAGTCCTTGGCTTTAATCCTTAGTACTGTAAACAAACAACAACAACAAAAATTGCCTTTGAAAACAGCAAAGGTTGAGTGACTACTTCCATTCTAAAGACTATCTAGGGCAGACTAGAATCTCAAGAGATTGCCTTGGGGTTGTGCTGGGTTCATAGATGCCTGAGGAAGCCTAAGGAAGGCAGCTCCCCTCCCAGACTGGAAGGAGCACAGGGAGCTCCCAGGACACCAGTGTTGCTTCTGTGGTAACAGTTCCTAGGTGTGAAGAGCATGTATTTCCCCAGCTCCTACTAATTCTTCCAGAATCTCTTCAGTGCTATGGAAACTTTACTGACTGCTAGGTCATAGGCATTGTGCATAGTCCTGGGAATAAAAAGGAAAAAGTATAACAAAGCCCCTTCTCTCAATCTAGGCTGATAGGTCATCACAGAAAGGTACCCTCTCCTGGCCCAGCTTTCTTATGCTAGGAGTTACCTCTATACAGCATACCCCTGTTATGACAAGTCTACCATATGCCTTACTTCTGAATTAACTCCAAGAAGGCAAAGAATATCTTAACCATCTTGGTTTTTCTACCACCTGGTAGTGCTCCAAAAAGTAGAATGAACATAGTTGGAGGGTGGGAGTACTCCTAACTTTCCAGATAGAGGCTACAAAACTGCAGAGTCGGGGCTGGGGCTGTAGCTCAGTGGTAGAGTGCTTGCCTAGCATGCATGAGGCCCTGGGTTCGATCCTCAGCACCACATATAAATAATAAATGAATAAAATAAAGATCCATCAACAACTAAAATAAATTTTTAAAAAAACTGCAGAGTCAACATTTCACAAGAAGCAAAGAAAGTTTGAAAAACAAGTGCATGGCCGGGTTCAGTGGCACAGCACCTGTAATCCCAGGGACTCAGGAGGCTGAGGCAGGAGAATTGTGAGTTCAAAGCCAGCCTCAGCAACTTAGCGGAGGGCCTAAGCAACTTAGTGAGATCTTGTCTCAAAATAAAATGTTAAAAAAGGCTATGTTGCTCAGTGGTTAAGACCCTCTGGGTTCAATCCCCAGTACCAAACAACAACAACACCCAAATGCATTTTCCATCTACCTTTTTCTTTGCCCCATTCTTCCTGGAGCTGCTGGATTTATTTTTGTTTCTGTTTTTTTTTTTTTTTTTTTTGCAGTGCTGGGGATGGAATCCCGGGCTTTGCATATTGCTTTATCACTGTGCTACACCTCCCAGCCCCTGGGGCTGCTGTTCACCTGGCTTTATAATCCATCCTCATGAATGACTCTGGTGGCTACACAGTCTACCCTACAGAACCTAGTTCCATCCCTAAGGAACAACCTTCACCCCAAAACAGGCCCCTTTCAATACAGCTTCATCTTCCAAAAAGAATTCAGTTCTCTTCTATTTTCTAATAATTCCAGCAGGCCCCAAACACAGTGAACTATCTTGTGAAGCAGACTTCACCAATTCTGTCTGGCTGACAAGTGGTGGGTGGAGGTAAATGGGCCAGTTCTTAAAACTTGGTTTGATTTTCCCCATTGCAACTGGAATAAAATTCAAAGTCCTCACTGAGACTTGCAGGCTCCAGCTGTAATCAGGTTCCAGACTCTCCAAACTCAACTCTTTCCCTGGCTCACCTTGACCAGGAACTTTCTCTCTCCCTGGACAGGGCCTCTGAAGGTGCTGTCCCTTGTCCATGGCCTGCCTTTCTCCACCTGGCTTCCTTCAACATGCCTTCCTTTCCTTATAGCTTTATCAGAATATATACTTACTTATACTTACTTTCTCTCCTCCAAACCATGAACTTGAAAGCAAAGATTATGTCAGCACCCAGCTTAGTGCCCTGCACTTAGCAAACATCCAATAAATATTTGCCAAATTCATTTAAAAAAAGAGAGGTCCTTCATCTTCACCCTTCTCCCCCACAAATCCTTTTCCCCAAAGCCCGGTGGTTCTCATATCAAATGTCTTCTACGTAGACATTTTGAACCCCTTCCTCCACCATTATCTGCCCTTCAAACTTGCCATCATAAATTCTTTTTTTTTTTGGTTACCAGGGATTGAACTCAGGGGTACTCAACCACTGAGCCACATCCCCAGCCCTATTTTGTGTTTTATATAGAGACAGGGTCTCACTGAGTTGCTTAGGGCCTCGCCATTGCTGAGGCTGGCTTTGAACTCGCGATTCTCCTGTCTCAGCCTCCCTAAGTGCTGGGATTACAAGCGTGAGCCACCGCGCCCGGCTGCCATCATAAATTCTGCCAACCGATCCATTTACACGTTCGTTCGCCCTTCAACAGTCCCATGTGTACCCATCTCTCCGCCCTCTCCTCCCTCCAGTAACCCCTAAGCCCTCTTTCACCATACACATCCCTCTCGCTCCAGGACCCAGCTCCTGAAACCCTTCACTCTTCTTAGTCCCATGAGGCCCATCCAACCCGCTCCATTTTATTCTCCCACATCCCTTCGTCCTTGGAACCCTTCAGGCCTCCTCAAGCCTGTCTGCATCTCCTCCCCACTCAGAAGTTCGTCCCAGTCCCCTTGTCGCCCTCGCTGCCCCAGCCCACCTCTTCGGCCCGCCCCTTTCACTGGCCCCCGACGAGCCCGCAGAGAGCACCTGGCTTGCGCCTCGTCCAGGCTCTGGTCAGTGATGGCCATAATCTGCTGCAGGACGTCGCTCGTGTCAGGGCCTGGCGGAGGCCCGGGAGGAGGGTGGCGCGGGGCAGGTAGTGGCTGCGCGGGGCGAGGCGAGCGCTGCGGAGCGTCCATGGGCGGCGCGGCCAGGCGGGCGCTGAGGAGGAGCCGCCGGGCCTGGAGCGTTCGCGCGGGCGGCGCAGCCAACCGCCGCTGCCTATGGGCTCCGCCCCCTCCGTTGGCAGCCAACCAACCGACGCTGCGCACCGTGAAGACACGCCCCCACGTCGCCGTCAGCCAACCGGCGCCATGCACCGCCCCCGGGACACGCTCCGAACTGACCCACGCCAACGGCCCAGGACCCGCTGTGGTGGTGTCAAGCCATTTCCTACTCTCACCCTCTTCTAGTCTGGGTTTGTGCAACACCGGCTTCTTTAGGCTTCTGAGGCTTGCACTCCCTACTTCTCCTCCGTCGCACACGCGTTCTTCTCAGAGTCCCCGCCTCTCCACCGAGAGCCCTCAGGCCCCCACTTCTCAAGGATCCTGTGCCTCCTCATGTCCCCGCATATCCTCAGAACTCTTCTCCTGAGACCCCAATCCTCAGAGACCCTCACATCTTGGAGCTCCCATTTCTCAAGAGTCCCCAGTTCCTTTTCAGAAGGAACTAGTTCCTTCTCAGATCCCCACACTCTTCTTCCAAGCCACCTCCTCCTTAGAACCCTCCACACCTTTAAGAGCCTCGATAAACCCCCAGTCCCTGACCCCTGCTGGGTCTCCTATTTTTTTTAGTTGTTGATGGATCTTTATTCATTTTATTATATCTGGTGCTGAGAATCGAACCCAGTGCCTCACACATGCTAGGCAAGCGCTCTACCAATGAGCCACAACCCCAGCCCGCTGGGTCCCCTATTGCTCCCCTCAGTCTCAGTCCCATCAGGTGAGTCACTAGGGCTTCTGGCTCTTTCCCTGGAGCTGTGTCCCTTTCACCTAGCAGAGGGACACAGGTGTGTGTGATGTCAGCCAGGTCGGAACTGAGTGCTTTTCTCCACTACAGAATCAATTTATTCATTTTCCAAGATCCAGCTTATGAGCGATCTTGCCTGTTTTTTTTTTTCTTCAGAAGAATCGTTTATTTTTTATTTATTAAAAAAATTTTTTTTAGTTGTAGATGGACGCAATATATGTACTTTATTTTTATGTGGCGCTGAGGATCAAACCCAGTGACTCACGCATGCAAGGCAAGCACTCAACCACTAAACCCCAGCCCAGCCCTCGTTTTTAAATTTTCATTTATTTATTTTGGTGTATCTATTTAATGGAATATGTTGATCATATATTTATGAACCAAAAAGTAATTTTCCAAGTATTGGAAAATAAGGAAAAGCCTCTCTACCACCAACTGTTCAGTTATCCTTCTCACTCAGAGTCATGCTAACTCCCTAGCCATACCCTTACCACATAACCTTACCTGTGTATTCATTCTTTGTCTACAGCATTCTGGTCCTGGATAATGCTAGCACATGGTTACTGAATGATGTTATACTGAGTGCCTACCCTACATTGCATCCCAAGTTGAAGAGAATCATCCCAGGTCTTTGTTTTTAGCCTTTAGGACGTATGGCATTAGAAAAGCATCCTCAAGTGAGAGAAAAGGAACAGAGTGGATGTGAACCCCTTCTCTAAATTCATGGAACCTCCCAGTTTGCTCTGAGGACAGACTTCAGATGCAGGCTCAGTAGAGTCCTCAGTCTTGAAGGGAACGCTTCAGGACAGGGTCAATCTTCTTCCCATTGTTGTTGGAGAGGAAATTCAAACATCACGTGATGTGACTGGATTGCAAGGAGTTCAGACACTCCACAGGGGATGGAAATGAGTCACCTTGGCCCAGTGTAACAACAACAAGGAAAGCTTGCTGATGAAGGAAACCCACTGCTTGGTCCCAATAACAGGAGGTAATAGAACACATGGAGGCCACATAGTGGTGCCCCATACAAAAGGTCACTCACTGATGCAAAACTACACAGGAAGCCTGATAAGTAATGACTTTCAGAGAACTTTGGCGTAGGCGCACTGACAGCTTCAGGGACCAGCAGAGAGAAAACTTGATGCCACCTGGCAGAGAGACCAAGAAGGAAAGCTGATGGGACAAAGTCCTAAAGAATAACCTGGAGGATGCTGATTAAAAAGTAGCCACTCAGCTGGACACGGTGGCGCAAGTCTGTAATCCCAGCACTTAGGGAGGCTGAGACAGGAGAATCACGAGTTCAAAGCCAGCTTCAGCGATGGTGAGGCGCTAAGCAACTCAGTGAGACCCTGTTTCTACATAAAACACAAAATAGGGCTGGGGATGAGGCTCAGTGGTTGAGTTCAATCTCCAGTACCAAAAAAAAAAAAAAAAAAGTAGCCACTCAAGGGCTGGCACTGCAGTTCAGTGGTAGAATACTTGCCTCGCATATGCGACACACTGGGTTTGATTCACAGCACCGCACATAAATAAAATAAAGGTCCACTTGCAACTAAAAAAAAAAAAAAAAAGCCACTCAGAGTGGGTGGAGAGTCAATTTTGGAGGTCATCAGGAGTGCCCAGCCTGTAGGAATTGGTTGGCTGCCTCAGTACCCAAAGCGACATGTCTGTCCATTAGACCTGAAGCTTCATGGAGGCAGGGCCTACATCTTTAATGGGCAAGTCTAGATGAGTGCCTGGGTAGTCACCTCAGGAGTCCCTAGGAGTTGTGATGTCTACTTGAACCTTTGAGAAGTACCAAGTGTCTTGGTTTATTCTTGATTCTTCTTCAGAGGAGAGAAGTTCTCCCAATGGGAAACCTAGATCTACTTAATGTAGAAGGACCTAGATGTTTTTGGTTCACCTGAAATGGATGCTTTAATGGTTTAAGATTTTGGCCCCTAGCCAGGCAGTGGCACATGTCTATAATCCCAGCTGAGGCAGGAGAATCACATGTTCAAAGCCAGCCAAGACGACTCAGCAAGACTCTGTCTCAAAATAAAGACAGTAGGGGATGTGGCTCAGTGGCAGTATGCTTGCCTACTATGCACCAGGCCCTGGGTTCCGTCCCTAGTACCCAGAAAAAAAGAAAAAACTTGGCCTCTGATGAGAGCTGCATTCAAATTCCTGCTGTTATTCAGCATGTGAATCTGAAGTAGGGACATAACCCTGTCTTCTCACTGGTGAGGTAGGAACAAACAACCCAGTTCTAGGCACACTGTGCCTGGCAGGGTCCCTCTCTGGACACTGAGAAGGGGCTCAACATGGGCATGACACGTCTGAGGGCTTGGGTCTGTGGGTGAGAGGGGTAGTGTCCAGCTGAGTTTTGACTAATTCCAGGCTTTGTGGGAAACTGAAGCCCTTTCTCCAGGACCTCTTTAGTCTCTCTCTTTTTTTTTTTTTTGGTACTCAGGGGTACTCAACCACTGAGCCATATCCCCAGCCCTATTTTTTTTGTGTTTTGTTTAGACACAGGGTGTCACTGAGTTGCTTAGCGCCTTGCGGTTGCTGAGGCTGGCTTTGAACTTGTGATTCTCCTGTCTCAGCCTCCAAAAGTGCTGGGATTATAGGCGTGCACCACAGCGCCCAGCTTGGTGCCAAAAATTGAACCCAGCACTTCACACATGCTAGGCAAGCACTGTACCACTGAGCCACAACTCCAGCCCCCCGGCCCTATTTTGTGTGTTATGTAGAGACAGGGTCTCATTGAATCGCTTAGTGTGCCTCGCTGCTGCTGAGGCTGGCTTTGAACTCACAATTTTTCCTGTCTCAGCCTCCCAAAGTGCTGGGAGTACAGGCGTGCACCACTGTGCCTGGCTCCCTTTAGTCTCTTGATGCAGTTCCATGCCTTGTTCGAACTGTGTAACCATGGGCCAGATCTCAACCTCTCTGAACTACTGTTCTCACATGAAAATAAGTGTAATACATGAACTACGAGATGCAGGTGATAGCTACACAATGCACCTGAAGTGCTTATAAGTGTGCCAGACACATCAAAGGAGCTTGAAAAATGGCAAGTCTCCAATTCTTCATCCTGCTAACTGGAACTCACTAAGTTGAATGTAGGTGGTGAGGTAGGTGAGATGGAGACAGCTGTGCATGTGATCTTCAACAATCTGGACTCACAAAAGAACAGGTGGAAGCAAAAGGGCTCACATAGACCACAGACCACCCCAGGCTCCAGAAGACAAACATAGGGAGGGGGACAGATAGAGAAAACAATAGAACCAGAAGGAAACAGAAGCAAGACTGGAACAAGAGAGGCAGAATAGCCAGCCAGAAACTGAAAAGGAGAACAGGGATAAGGAGATGTCACCTTGAAAGATTCTTAATAGGCTTGAGCCTTGATACACAAATTTCAGGACACAGGAACAGATTGATTTTGAGTTGATGACGAAAATGCTTTGGAGACCTTAGAGTGGAAAGGTTTACTCTGTTTCATGCCCTCCTTGTGCATCCCCTCAATACTAAGGGAGACAGGCCAGCCCCTGGAGGCTGCAGAGGGCCACAAGCCTTTCCCAGCTTGTGCTCAGCACCCCTCAGGCTGTTATCCTGTAACACTGGGCAGCATGACCTGGGAGGGCCCTCATCTCTTCTACTTTTCCCACAGACAGCACCACATAGGAGAAACCAGTCCACAGGGTTTACCAGGGATGTGCAGTAAAGGTACAAAAATGTCTGTTAAAAAACCCTAAAACCTGAGATGATTGAAGAGCCAAATTTCCAGACACCATCTGAGTCCTCCCAGGTGCTTGGAGATGACCCCAATTCCCGGTGCTCTGGGGCAGGCAGAGTTGTGTGCCTGGGGAGTGCTGCTGTGCCATGCCAGACCATGGGTCTGTCTTTAAAAGTCTGTTCTGCTGGTTGGGATAAGCCAGGTGTATCCATGAGTTGTCAAGAGCTGCATCCTGTCCAAGGTAGCTAAAGGGTGGAGTCCATCAGAGGGTGACCATTCTCAGGAAGCATGATGCGGGTGCTGGCACCTGTCCGGGCAGATGATGTATAGTGGGCAGACTTGTGAGAGGACCGGCGGAGGCACATACAGCAAAGGAGGCGACGGAAGGTGCGGCGCATCTCAGCATCTCGGCATGAGTACACCGCAGCGTTGACCAGTGAGTTGGACTCGGCCAAGAGCAGGAAATACTTCTCCACAGCCAGGACATTGCAGGACTTGCAGTCCAGACCATCCAGGAGCAGCACCACCTGTCCGGGTGTCCAGCAGACCACAAATGCCCCTGTAGGATGGAAGCCGAAGTGAGCATAGCGAGCTGTCAGGAGGCCCGGCTCTGACGCTCTGAGCTCAGGTCTGGAGCGGTCTCCAGAGCTCAGGCAATAATTGTAGTACGTGCTTCAAGAGCTGCCTGTCTTGCTGGCTTGGCAGTGTGGTAGACAAAAATGCTAAAAGAGGATATCTTTCTCTGATTTGTCTGCCTGAAGGGACCCCTTTCTTTCTTTCTTTTTTTTTAAAATTTTTTTTAAAATATTTTTTTAGTTGTAGATGGACACAATATCTTTATTTATTTTTATGTGGTGCTGAGGATCGAACCCAGTGCCTCACGCATGCGAGGCAAGCACTCTACCACTGAGCCACAATCCCAGCCCCTTTTTTAAAATTGTATTAGTTGTTGATGGACACAATGTCTTTATTTTATTGCTTTGTATGTGGTGCTAAGGATCGAACCCAGGGCCTCACGCATGTGAGGCAAGTGCTCTACCGCTGAGCTACAATCCCAGCTCCAAGGGACCCCTTTCTTAACTAGTACTAGGTGGTCAGGGCCCTGGAGGCTTCTGTATGGAGATTTGTTCAAGGAGGGAAAGGAAGTTACTGTGGGAGGGCGGGGTGGGGGGATAACTGGAAAGAGTTGATCTTTGTTCTGGGGTGGTACAGTGTATCATCCAGTTCCTTCTACATACAATTGCCCTGCTAAAAACTCTTAAGGGTTTCACATGGAACTCAGAAAAAAATCTGGCCCTGTTCACGATCTTCAAGGCCTTTCTGACTTTTTCTCCACCTTGCAGGCTAACCACATGGGCTCTGGCCTGGTCCTGCCCCCCGAGTTTGTACTTCGTTTTCTCTGCTTAGAACTCTTTTCCTTTCCCAGCATTGAGGTCTCTTCTCAAAGATTAGCTCCACCCTCCACCCAAACCATCCTCTACCATCAATTCAATCGGGTCACCTGTTCAAGTCATTGTTTCCCAGGAAAGAATGGTTAGGTTAGGTCCCTATGACCCAGGGCAGGCTGAGTATCTCACTCACCAAGGATGATGACAACAGTCTTGACCAGGCTGAGTGTGGTCTCTCTGTAGCGGGGGTGGCAGCTGACATGCTCGGCCATGCGCTGCACTCGCCTACGCACGTAGAAGAAAATGCGAGTGTAGACAGCTACCATGAGCAGGAAGACAAGCAGGCTGGATAGGGCCCACACAGCTAGGTAGGAGCGGCTGAGCAGGGGAGCCATGCGTGAACAGTGGTCCAGGGCACAGAGGCAGTGCCAGGAGTGGGCAGGCAGCAGCCCTAGGCCCAGTGCAGCAACCCACACACCCACAATGAGCATGACGACCCGGCCACGGGGCAGGCGGCTATGCAGCTGCACAGCCATCACACTGCGGTGCCGCTCAACGGCAATGGCCAGCAGTGTGGCCACTGATGCTGTTAGGCTTGTGTCCAGCAGGCCCTGTCGCAGGAACCAGCCCTTGAGCGAGAGCCGGGCCGTGCGTGGGCCCGTGTGGAACATGAGGAAGAGGTAAGCCACACCAGCAAACAGGTCTGCTGCGGCCAGGTTGCCAAGCAGGTAGTAAATGGGCTGGTGGAAGCGGCGGTTGGAGGCGATGGCTGCAATAACCAGCAAGTTGGTCAGTAGCACCAGCACACTGACTGTCAGCCCCAGTGCCACCACCACCACATCCTTGGGCCGCCAATAAGAGCTGAGCTCTTTGCCACTGTTGTTGTAGAAAAAGCCGATGGTCTCATTGTAGTAACACTGGCCCATGGTGACCATCTGGGGGCACAGAGACAGAGAGAGAGGTATCAGTGCAAGTGGCCCTTATTGGAAGGATACAGGAGCAGGCAGCAGCTAGTCACAAACAGGCCAGGAAGAGCAAGGGCTGCAAACTTTGATGCTTCTGAGCAAATCGGCTGTGGTGGGGACTAAGGTGGCCTAGAAAAAGCAAGCACCATAGGGTGAGGGTGGGGGGAGCAAGCTGTTTCTTAGGTACTAATAAAAACCTACTAATAAAGACTTTTATTAAAGATCTCTGTCAAAGCAATGGCTTGTTTTTTAACCTGAAAAATCAAACAAAACTCATCTACATTCAATTCCAGTCCGAGATCCGCCAATCTATGACCTAGTAGCGGAGTAAGGGTTGAGGGGGAGGGGAAGTTAGGGCAGGACAAAAGAGGCATTAGCTGAGAAACCTGACCAGGGAAGGTCAATTTGGTGCCGGGGTCAAAGCACCGAGCAGAGACCAGGGAGCGTGTGTGCGAAGGGGTGAGGTCACTTGCTGGGACCCTGAGGGTGGTGCCGAGATATGGAAGTGACTGGGCAGATCAGAACAGGTAGTGAGGCGGCTCCAGTAGTTGGGCGGCAGGATTCGCGCGCGAGAGCTCCCAAAGCAGGCGGGGCATCGGGCGTTCCGGGTGAGATGGAGGACCCCGGCGGCCTCCAGGACAAAGACGGCGGCCAAAGAGGCCGCGGATCGCGGGGTCTCCAGGGGCCCCCAGGCTGAAGCAGAGAAGGGGGCGTGCCTCGCTCTCCCCCGGACCTGCACCCGCCCATACCCCGCCATTGCTCTTACCTGGACCTCCCGTCAAGCTGCAGACGGGGCGGGCTCGTGGGGGATCGCAGCGGGCCTGAGGTCCATGGCCCCGCAACCGCGGCGGGAGCGGAGCAGCGTTGGGGTGTGCCGGGAGCCCGCGGGCGAGAAGGCGCGGGAGGCGGGGTTCAGCCGCCCCGCCCCCGCCCAGGCCGTGGTGCCCCGCCCCTGCCACCTGGGGGAGCCCCAGTGCGCCCCCGCCACCTGGGGAAGCTCCGCCTCAGCGACCGCGTCGGAAGTGGGGTCGCCCGGAACTGCAGCCCCACCGTTTCCTCCCAGCCTTGCGGCCCTGTTAGCCCCTCTTTATTTCCGGCACGGGACTCCCACCCCAGTCCTGCACACCTCACGCGCCCGCAGTTTCGAGCCTTCAAGGATGACTCACTTGGCTGCCAGATAATTCCCGCCGTGACCTCGCACTGCCTGGGCGCAGCTGAGGGTGGTCTCAGGGTCCAAGTCACCGCTCCAGACCCCCAACCTACTCAGTCCCACCCCGCCCTCCCGCTCGTGCCCAATCGTCCGCCGAGTTACAAGCCACGCCCTGATCCGACTTGGCTCCCACAGCAGGGACCCCAGCCCAGCTCACAACTAGCGCTCGCAGCGGCCTCCCTTGCCCCAGAAACCTTTCCGTCCCACTCAAATTTCTTGCAGTGTCTTCTCTGCGTTCCCTGCACTGTCCTGTCCTGCGGCTTCCTCCCCCAGCTTCTGCGTGGCGGCCCCGGGCTCCCACGCTCCGAAGCACACAGCCCCATTGTCCCGGTTATCTGCGCTTTGGTTATATTTGTTTGATTATGCAGGGCCAGATCCGGGATGCGGAGCTCTGGGAGGGCCAAGCAGTGTGACTCAGCTGGGTGTCCAGGCCCAGCCCTTAATTGCCTGTAGATTTTGAAGGGTGTTTGGGCATGAAGAAAGGGGGCTTTGGTTTTCCTGATAGGTAAAATGGGGCTTCGGGGTGCTGCTCTTGCTGGCTTCTTCCCTGTCACCATCCCTGGGCAAAGACACATGCAAGAATACATAGGGCAATTTATTTAGGGGCCATCTGACCCAGGCTCCAGGCACCACCAGGATGTGGGGTCTGGGTTGCCCATCTCCTCCAAGAATGGATTACTTGGAATCTGAAGAGGCAGGTGGGAACGGGGGAGTGATCACAACCAAAGTAGTAAAACGCACCCCTTTCCCAGAGGTCAAAGACTAGGACAGACCCCATGGATCTTATGACCTTATATTGACCCTGAGTAATGACCCTGAGTGACCTCTGAACCCGAGTGACCCTGATGCTTGAAACCACCAGCATCTGGTGGGGCATTCCTGGGACATTGCCCAAAAAGTGTTTTAGGACTCCTTAGGCCATGCAGTCTTTTCTTACAGGTGAGGAGAGGTAAGGAGATATGGATCTGTCTTCTTTGTCCTGGGCTCCTTAGGATAGTCAGAGATGATCCTCGGTTTCCTCAGGCTGGGGGTCTGGGCAGCAGGTCCTAGGCACAGCCTCACTGTCCAGCTTGGAGAGTAACCGGGCTGTCTCCTGGGTGATCTCAAAATGCTTGGGCAGTGGGGTGCGACGCAGGGGGCTGCTGTCAGGGGAGGCAGCAGCAGGGCCTGGTCCCCGCCCCCTCAGACTCCCTCTGTGCACTGTGATAGGGGCCTCCTCACACAGCTTGGAAGCCACCAGGGCCAAACTGGACAGTTGATGAGTAACAGGTCGCACACCTCCCCGGGGATACTTCACTGGCTGGCGGCTGAAATGGCCACGGGACTGTGTTCCCAGGAGTGAGTCCTCAGGGCCTTGGCTGGACACTGTTGGGTGGGGTGGTCAATGTTTAGCATCCCCAAGTCCTCTGGGTGTCCCCTCCCCACCAAGAGTCAACTCTCAGCCAAGTCATCCCCAGGAAGTCATCCCCAAGGACTCCTGAGCTATTCTCCAATACTCACCTTCCCCTTCCCCATCTTTGGTGTCTTCAGCCACTTCCTCTCTTTGATCACTCTGCAGAGGCAGAATCTGCAGGGAGAAACCCAAGAATGTGACCCCAATGATAAAATTTCAGTTAAGCCAGCAGTTTATTCCTGGATACGCAAAATCTCCTTCACAATTTGGGGGCAGACTGTGCTCTTAAAAGTGTTGTGCTTGCCCCTCCTGCACAGAGCAGTGTCACTGATTCAAATGTGAGTTCTGCAAAGGGGCAGGAACTTTCTTTTTCATCAGAAGGCCAGCCTAGGGAGGGGCTTAGCCAGCTCCAGTTAGGACTGGGTGGTGCCTCTGAGCTTCTGTCTCCATCCTGGGCTATTCTCTGCACCCTTATCCACCTTACCTGAGCTTTCTAGTTTCTCTGTTTATCCTCACTGTTCTTTTGCCAAATAGCAATAATGACTTGAGCTCTATGTGTCAAACACTGAGCACTTCACAAGCTATTCCATTTCTCCTATCCACAACTCACAGACAGCCTCTTCCTAGGTCTGCAGAAGGGGTCCTTAAGATGGTGGGTGTAGCAGGATCAGAGGAACAGGGGAGCCTCCTGTAGGAGTCCTGAGCACAGGATATGGGTACACACTGCCTGGAGTAGCTATTGCTGCCATTTTCCTGGTTCACAGCTGAGCTCTGGATTCTGATGGGTGAGCTTCACTAGATTCTGACTGCCATAGCTCCCCATTCAGGGTCACTTAATTACCTAAAGCCTTATCTGTATCATCTTAGCAGTAAGTAGTTTTCACTAACAGCAATCTGCTTCTCAGAGTTGTGGCAAAGACGGCAGGAAGCTCAGATAGTGCCCATGAATAGTGGGTGTGGATTCAATGGTAATCCATGCTCTGTGAGTAGTAAGAACTCAGTAGTGGCCATACTCCATGCATAGTAGGTGCATAATTAGTGGCAGGGGGCAGAGCCATTGGGGTCAATCCGTCTTTGGACACACTTCCTACCACTTTCCCATTGCTCATTCATTACAAGGTAGGGTTGTGCTCTGACCATATCAGGCAAGCTGTACCTTAGGGCCTTTGCACGAGCTGTTTTCTTTGCCTGGAATACCCTTTCCCAGATTTACACCAGGCTCATTCCACCCTCATATCTTTTTAGTCTTGGCTGAAATCTACCTGTTCCATAAAATTTGCCCATAGCCGGGCACGGTGGTGCACGCCTGTAATCCCAGCACTTAGGGAGGCTGAGACAGGAGAATCGCGAGTTCAAAGCCAGCCTCAGCAACAGCGAGGCGCTAAGCAACTCAGTGAGACCCTGTCTCTACATAAAACACAAAATAGGACTGGGGATGTGGCTCAGTGGTTGAGTGCCCCTGAGTTCAATCCCCAGTACCAAAAACAAAAACAAACAAACAAAAAAAACACCAGAAAGAACTGGGGATGTAGCTCAATGGTAAAGTGCCCCTGGGTTCAATCCCCAGCACCAAAACCAAACAACTCCCCTCAAACTGTCCTCCACATGTCAACCTGATGTCTGTGGTGTCCCATTCCTTCCTCTGTCCTTTTTTTCCTCCATAGTACTTTTCTCTATCACCGTGTAACATCCTATATAACTGATTTTATATCATATTTGTTTATTGTTGGTCTTTTCTCACTAAAATACAGATACCAACAGGATGAGGTCTTGGTTATTTAGCTCACTGATGTTTCTCAGAACAATGTTTGGCACATAGTAGATGTTTGATAAACATGCTGTTGAATGAATGATCACCCACTCTATACCTTTGCAGGGTAGTCCCCTGTTGTTATTCCATTATTACCCACCTTTTCATTCCTCACCATTACTTCCAGAATGAGCACAGATTAAATAAGGAAGGGAGGAGAGAATGGAATAAATTTTAAAGGTGAAGGAAGATAGAAAATGAGAGAATTAAACAGACATAAGGCTCTCCCCACGTGTGGGCCCAGCAAGCTCCTACCTCGGAGGGTGTGGCCTCGGAATGCTCCTCCTGGGCACTGTGAGACTTGGGGTCTGGGTCAGTGTCCAAGGCTAGGGCTAGGGACTCTGACTCTGGGTCAAGGAATGGGACTGGAGGTTGGGGGCTGGTTGTAAGGGGCCCAGGGGCTGGGCTGGAGTCTTGAGTCAGTGGCTCTGTGGCGGAGGGGAGCTCGTCCATTCCAAAGATCTGCTCGTAGTGCACAATGAGGAACTCAACAAGCTGAGCCTGGTGTCCGGAGTCTAGCAGGCAGGCAGCAGGACTGGCACCAGTTGCCCGTGGACCATCTGGTGGCCGCAGAAGCGTTGGCCCAAATACAATTCCCAAGTTGTTGGCAGACATCTTGTTTTCTTCAAACTGTGCAGCCACCCTGGGGATAGTGTGAGGAGAAGGTTCAGGGTATGAGGTGCAAGGTATCATCAGCTAAGGGTAAGGGTAAGACCTGTACGCCAGCCTAGTGGTGACTTGCCCATGTCTCAGGTAATTGGTCCTGGTATTGTTTGACACCAGCAGCCACATGTCTAGAGATGGGAATTAGTGTCAGTACCCAAAGTTATGAGTCAAGTATTAAGGTTCAGAGTTCAGAAAACATGTCAAAGATCAGAAGTCAGTATTAGAGGTTAGCCATAGAGGTTAGCAATCACATGTCGAGGGAAAGGGATCATATTTCAAGGCTCAGGGACCAGTGCACACCTGAATAGATGGGCCACCAGGTGCCGCAGAGTGTTGTAGTTAGAATCAGGCAGTTGTACCAAGAGGGTCTTCAGCGAGCGGATAACCTCAGGGCTGGGGCTGGGGGTCCCAGGGTTGTCCCCAGGGTCTGCATGCAGGGTCTTAGCCAGAGAGATGAAGGCATCGTAGAAGTGGAAGGGGACCACAGGGTCGGTGAGCTGGGGGTGGAATGGGCAGGGGTACACGAGTATAGGTGGGCTGCTGAGGGTCCTCAGCCCCTGCCAACCCCTACCCTCCCCAGTCTCCTGAGCACCCACCTCCTGGAGAAACCGCTTGAGGACACTTGAGATGTCATGAGGCGAGTTTCCTGATAGCTCAACCAATGCTCGGCCATTCTCAAAGGCTTGGCACAGCCGCTCCACGCGGACCCGGGACCCGCTGACCCGGTAAATGCCCTGTAGGGCAAGGGCGTAAAAAGACATCTGGCTTATGATCCAGCCATCAATAGGGTAAATATTTCTGGGGATAGTCAAGGGTCAAAGTAGCACCTGCACACTCAGGGCACGGTGTTCTATCTCAGCTGTGCATCTGGTGACCACAAAGGGCACCTCCTCCGGGAAGTCCCTGGGAAGCTGTAGGAAGTCGACCCCAAAGAGAGGCGTCCGGACTGGGAGCCGCTGGTGTCCACAGAGGATTAGCAGAGTCTCCAGACATCGCTTGTGACATGTCAGGAAGCACTGGGGGGAAAGTCACAGAGTCAGCAAAATCATTGGGGGTCAGTGGGGAAAAAGACAGTTGTAGGATCCTTAGGGAAAGAGGGTACATAGGAGATCATCAGATCAGGGTGGGTCCTGAGGGCAGGAAGGTTATAGGGATCTCAGGTCATCAGGAGTCAGTATAGGTCATTGAGTCATCGGCCCAGGCCACACCTCTTCACACTCGGTCCCGCTGACCATGAAGGCTTCACACTCTCGACACTTGGCTGGGCCCCGCAGCCGCCGCAGCTTGTGGGTCTGAGCCGCGGTGGATAGCGTCCACTTCCTGAAAGGGCTGCCGAGCCCATTCTCTAGCCCATCTCCCAGGTCTGCAAGGAGACAGGGTCAGATGTGCCTGGTCTACCTGCCACCCCACTTTGCCCCACCTGCTTCTAGCCTCACCAGGGTCTCGCTCCTCAAAGTCATCTGAAGATTCAGTGCCAGTGGATGAGACCTTCACCAGCCGCCGTGTACCAGGGCCTGGGGACAGAGGGTTATAGAAGTTAAGGGCCACAGAGGTTATGGGGAGATTCCAGGATTAAGGACACACAGTCTTGGTTTTCAGAGCTTGTAGAACCTCCCACAGATATTCTTGGGGAAAGGGCTCAGAAGTCAGGAAGGGGTCAGAGAGGTCAGAAGTTAAGCATTAGAGAATAGGTCAGGCATCTGTGGGGTATTTATAAGTCTGATGATTAAGAGAGTAGATCAGAGGTTGAGGAAATAGGCCAGGGCTGTGGGACAGGTCAGAGGTCAAGGGTGGGTTAGAGATTGAGTTCAAGGTTGGCCAGGGACTGGAGTATGGCCATAGGTGGAGAGTGGGTCAGGATCAGGTCCTATTCCTCACCTGGGCTGGAAGTTGGAGAATCCAAGGACCGAGACTCACTGCCGCCACCCACACTGTCCACATCACTGCCTGGAGCAGGACCTGGAGTCCCTAGGTGCAGACAGGTCAGTAAGGATGGCCCCTAGCCTGGCACAACTCTCACCTGACTTTTACTACACTCACCCTGCCAGCCTATGCCAGTGTCTTCCCAAGGGCCTGGCTCTGTGGAACTCTCATCCAGCCTGGGAGGTGGGGGTCCAGAGAGCTTCTTTCTTGAATCCAGAGAGGAGCTAATAGAAGAGAGGAGTGTGAGGGCTCCATCCCCAAGAAACTGGCCTGGCATGACAGCACCCAGGCATCATTTCTAGGTCTGCACATCCTGATGCCCATGAGCCTCTTGCTTCCTTGAATGCAGTGGCCCCAAAGTCTTGGACCTACAGGGTCAATTGCCCTTTCCCACATACAGCAAACAAAACCCAGAGCTCTGAGTCCTAAATTCCATTGGGGCTTCGAGTTCTCTGATCTTCAGTACTCGGTCCAATAGTACTAAGAGCCTCCAGGCTCACTCCCAACCCAACACCCAAGGCCCACCTGTGCACGTTGGGTGCAAACTCCTGGAAGGAGAAGGCTGGCGGTGGGGGCGGGGGATCCTCCGGCCGCAGTGCCCGCACGAACTCCTGGTAGCGCTGGCCAGGTTCGAAGGGCGCGCAGCACTCGGCCAGGGCTGCGAAAGCGCGAGGACCACGTTCAGCCTGGGCTCTGCGCAGCCCAAAGAGACCTAGAGTCACCTGTGGGGCGGAGACAGAGTCAAGGAAGGGCGGGGCCTGGGTCCTTTGGGGGAGGAGCCAGAGCCCCACTGGTAAGGGTTTGGGGGCGGGATGCTAACAAGGCTGCAGTTTAGGTACTAAGGCTTCAGCTAGGCCAGGGGCTTGGTTGAAGTACAGGCTTCTTCAAGGTCTGGGGCCCAACCTGCTGGCAGGGAGATGGTGTGAGTCCTGCAGTCCCAGGAGTGACTTAGGGGCTGGATGGAGGAGTATTTCAGCTGGGGCACAAACGGGATGAGGGAGAGTGGCCAAGAGGAAGAGCCTTACCCGCCTCAGCACTTCATCCCCCTGCAACACCAGCTTGCGCACGTGGGACACAATCCGCTGCTTGGTGTTTTCCAGGTCCTGCTGTCGTGCGTTGGCCTCGCGGATGCAGGCCTGATAAAATGCCTCGGCCTCCAGTGCCTGGGGAAACCGAGGCCGTGGGTAGTGGCAAGAAAAGCATGTGGAAGACAGTGGGGAGTAGCGGGTGTGTGTGTGTGCACAAAATGCAAGGGGGACACAGGGCCGAATCCCCACCTTGGCCTGAGCCTCCTCTCGGGACCTCCGCCGCCGCTCCTGCTGCTTACTGGTTCCAGGGGAGGCTTGAGGGACATGGTCCTCAGGCGACCCCTGGGAGCGCGCCCACAGTTCCTCTCTGCGTTGTATATACTGGATCTGGGCCCGCCGCAATACCTGCATTGCCTCGTTCTAGAGGGTCACGGGAGGGTGGGGTTTGGGGGGAAGTTAGCGCCTGGCCTCTTATTCCTCAGCTTGCCATCCCCCACCACTGGGCACCTCACCATCCGTTTCTGCTCCTTTATCCACTGCTCCTTGAACTCCTTCCGCCACTTCTCAATCTCAGTCCGTTTGGCAGCCAGTGGCTAGCAAGGGTGGGGCATGGTGATGCAGCCTGAGGGCCACCCCAGAGGTACCACCCACCAATCTTTCCCATTCCTTACACCTGTGTGCCTTTTCTCCTCTGAACTCTTTTTTTTTTTTTTTTTTTTTTGGTACTGGGGATTGAACTCAGGGGCACTCGACCACTGAGCCACATCCCCAGCCCTGTTTTGTGTTTTATGTAGAGACAGGGTCTCACTGAGTTGCTTAGCACCTCACCATTGCTGAGGCTGGCTTTGAACTCACGATTCTCCTGTCTCAGCCTCCCTAAGTGCTGGGATTATAGGCTTGAACCACCGCGCCCGGCTTTCCTCTGAACTCTTTTCTCTCTCTCTCTCTCTCTCTTCTTTTTTTTTTTTTTTTGCAGTGCAGGCGATGGAACCCAGGGCCTCTAGCATTGGCTCTGCCACTGAGCCACACCCCAAATACTGGACCCTTTTCTGAGTCTGTATTCTCCCTGGGAGTCTGCTCACCCAGGCCTGCTCTCCCCCATCAGTGAGATCATAAGCAGAACTTTAGTGATTATGGCATCCTTTCTGCCTGGACCCAGATCCACTAAGGTTGTCTTCTGAGAATACTCAGCATTCATATGCCCTTCCTCACAAACACTAGCAGTTTTGCAACTACACAGGAAGCCTGGTTTGAATCTCTGCTGGGTAACCTTGGGCAAGTTCCTGAGCATCCCTGGGCCTCAGCTTCCTCATCAGCAAAAAAAGGGTGGCAGTGACTTCCTCCCTGATTGTTGGGAATGGAGGGAATCCCACATGAAGGACATCAGAGTGCCTGCCTCCTTACCTGGTAGTAATCTCTTTTCTGCTGGGCTACTGTCTCCAAGGCCAGGGCTCCCAGGTTAAGATCATGCTCCAGAAAGAGAGTGTAGATATACTGCAGCGGCATGTGGCTCTGGGAGTAGGGTGTAGGAGGATGCTGAGGATGGGAGCATAGGGCTGGGGATCTGGGAGGTTTGGGCTCTGGGGAAGTCTGCTCATGGTTACCTGCTGGTGGATGGACACCTTGCCAGCCTCAGCAATCTTCATGATGCTTTTAGCAAACTCTTGCTCTGTGGCGGAGTGGGGGAAGACATCAGAGTCCAGCTGGTGTTTAGGCACTACCTGAGGGCTGGGGTTGGGTAGAGGGCCCCTCACCATAGCTGGCTCTCTTCTCAGTCCAGGCCAGCAGCTCCTTGGCATAGCGGCTCCATGTCTTGGCATAATCCAGGGCTGCATCCACGCCCCCTTTGGTCCGAATGAGCCTCAAATCCAATTCCTCCCCTGGAGCAGATGGATGGAACACTTAACTCTGAACACTATCCTGCTGTAGAAGTTTTCCCTGGGCCCCAAGACTAGTCCAACAGCTCCTGTCCTATATCCTTATGGCTCCAACCTCCCCATTTGGATCAGTGTTCTAATGGCAACTTTACAGATTCTCAACCCAGACTCCCCGAGGGCTGGGGCTTGGATCTGCTTTTGCACTGCTGTGTTCCCTGAACCTGAACAATGCCTAACATGGAACCAATTCAGTGCTGACTTATTGAAGAAAGAACTCTATTGTACCCCCACCATCCTGGACTCAAAGTCTCCTACCTGTGAAAGGTGCAAGACTCTCTGGGGAGGGGCCACTCCAACGGTTGGCTTCACTTTTCTGGTGTGGGGGGAGGGGAGATAGCATTCAGGAATAAGCAGAGCAGAGACTCTGGCTCAGGCCCTTCTTCCTCCTCTCCCATGTCCCACTTACTCCAGTGGCTGTGGTGACTTTGTCAGAATCCAGGTCTTCTGCGAGTACAGGGTCTCCAGACAGCATCTCGAAGGTTCTAGGGAGTAAGGGGGTCAGAGACCACCTCTGTCCAGTCTATCCTGCTTGTATGTGTGGGGAGGTGCTGGGGATCCTAGGACAGTTTGGGGGACAGTCCTGGATATTACTTCTGTGGCATCTCTTGTGTCTTGGAGGTCTGAGGATTTGGCAGAAACTAGGTGAGGATTTATTTTTTATTTTTATAGGACTTGATAAAGGGTTTGAAGGGCCCTAGATAACTCTGGGGTTCATAGAGTGGTACTATAGCAATCTCAATTGTTTTAAGGGGTCACAAGAAGGATATGTGGTGGGCTTAGGGCCATTTTGGGAATGTAACTAAAACATCTGGATTCTCATCTTAGACTTCTGATATTATTAGATAAGTGGGTCCAGATGTTGCAGGTTTTAAATGGGGCTTAAGGACACCTGAATGGTTAGAGGTTTTTGGGATCCTGGCAGGATCTGGGTGACCCAGGTTCAGACTCACACATTCCCCAGTGAGATCTCGAGGTTATCCAGGCTCCGGAAGATGTCACTATACCTCTTCCTGCTCTCCGGAGCTGGGGGGAGCCCTGGGGGAGGGGAGTGTAATACATGGGCCAACCACTGCCTCCCTCCACCCACAACATCACAAGCTACAATCAGCACCTCAACCAATCTCATTTAGAAGGGCAGAGAGAGAGAGAGTGCGGGGGCGTGGGGAGTGTGGGATACAGGGAGAGTGGGCTTAGGTGGGGCCAACTGAAGGGAGGCAGATGGACGCAGATACAACCAGAGACAGCTGCTCAGAGGAGCAGAGACACCCACACAGGAGGGGATCCAGAAGCTAAACAACAAAACATTCCCCAGATGCAGCTACGTTATCCGGGAGGAGAGAGCCAGCTTGACAATGGAACCACATGGACCCCAGGCCAGACAGATGGAAATACACGTGGGACACACAAGCACAGAGCCTGCGGCATAAATACATGGACAGACTGAAACCACGAGGGACTTCAAGACTGAGTGACTCTCCACATACAACGAGACACAAAGACATCCGGAAACACAAGTCGGACCTTTTCCACATTTCTGCTGCCGCCCCCGCCCCCTCTTCTAGGGGCCTCAGATCAACATTGTTCGCTCCCTGGGGCTACGGAGAAGCCCTGTGGGGATCCTACTGCGTTGCCCTCTCCAACAGCGGTCGTGACACCCTGCCCCCATCACAAAAATCAGAAGCAGAAGCAGCCACTTCCCTTTCCTGGGCCCCCTCCCCCGGCGTCCTGGGTGAAGGCTCGGAAGTGGGTGGGGGTGGTCAAGGGCTGATGTCTCGAGCCCCTCCCAGCTGGAGGATCCTCACCATGGAGGACCCCTGCGATCTTTCAATTCAGGAACTCTTTTCCCGGCTCTCAAGACCAAGAGGGGCAGACAGCGTTATTCAATTTAGAACTAAGAGGGACGTCGTGGAAATCTCCCCCGATGACCAGATCCAAGACCCCCTACCTGGTTCTGATGTATCCATGGTTAAGCCCAGGGATCGCTCAGCTGAGACCTGGCCCAGGATGGGGCTGCACGCCGGCGGGGACCAGCCCCGATTTCCTGCCGCTGCGGGCGCCGCCCGAGTCCTGTACCGCCCCGCCCACCAGAGACCACGCCCCGCGGAGAGGCCACGCCCCGCGCGACGGCCACACCTCCGAGGCCCGGAAGCCGGGTTCCTGGCCGCGATCTCCAGACCTGAGATCGCGTCTGGTCGGAGTTTGTGCATCGACCACCCCAGGTTGCAGAGCCCCAGATTAGGGCATCCAGGACTTCGTCCAAGACGGGTTATTTTCTCAGATTTCTGTGCCAACCCAAAGCCCACGGAGCCCCAGTGCCCCGAGACCATCGGCCTGGGTTGTCTGTCTCAGAAACTTCCACACCCTATGACCCAGTAACCTCCATGCCCAAAGCTATGTTGGATGTCGGAATCCACGCACTCCCGATCCGGGCAATGGCGACCCCTGGTGGAGACCTGACGTTCTGCACGATTTCAGTCAAATTCATAGACCCGCTTCATAGACCGTCTCTCAGACCTGCTCCCCGTGCCAAACCCGTGGTCTTCAAAACTGGATCAGGTTCTTGAGGCCCAGAGTGCCCCTCTCAGTGACAAGGGCAGGGAGGACCCCTGCTCTGGGACATCCAAGAATCATCCATCTCAGATTTGGCATCTACATGCTGGTGACTTTAGCGGTCATCAGGTGGCATCAGGCCCTAGCCAATGAGCACCCTTTACTGCCAATCCTGGCCTCCTCCTTCAGCCTACATATGGCTCCTGTTCCCAGGGTTTTCCTCATGCCACACTGCCTGATGAAGCTAGCTACGTGTGGGCAGCAGCTTGTCAGTTATGAAGATGCATCCACATCCAGGACTGTGGAATTTCTGAAATAAAAAAACTTTAAAGTATGTGTAAAATTTTGCTTCCTAAAGTTTTTGGCTTTTGGAAGGGCAAATATAACTGGCTGTCATTCTAGGTTTATGCTACCTACTCCACATTTTTTTTATTTCTGTGGTACTGGGGAAGGCACCTAGGGACTCACACATGCTAGACAAGTGCTGCTCTACCATTACATCCCCAGCTCACCACTCTGTAATTATTGAGTTGTAGTGTGTTCCTTGAAAAGAAGGACACTATCAGTATTGGGGCTGAGCCAGGATTCGGGATTACATCCTGGCTGAGACCCTGGCAACTGCCACCCCCATCTGTGATGTGAGGTGGCAAAATGGCATAGGACCCCAAGAAACATGACCCAAGTCAGTATCTGTAGTGGTGCGGATCATATTATACACATCTAAGATGCAACCAAGAGGAGGGCACGGGCTGGGGTTATGGCGCAGTGGTAGCGTGCTCGCCTAGCATGCATGAGGCACTGGGTTCGATCCTCAGCACCACATAAAAATAAAATAAAGATATTCTGTCCACCTACAACTAAAAAATAAAAAAATAAAAAAAAAAGAGGAGGGCATATATTTTTGGAATATATTTTTGGAAGAGAGAAAAAGACTACCAATCCTAACCTCTCCTAGTACCTGAGATTCACCTGGCTTGTGACCTGGAATGACCCCTGTGGGGCACAGACAACATGGAGTCACGGCTTCTTAAAATCTTGGATGCTGCTTTATTTAACAAAGGGGCTGGTTCCACTAACCAGGCCAGCAGAGGGCTGTGGGGGCCCCAGCTCAGTCTTCCAAGGGCAAGGCCAGGAAGCCTCACCATGGGGGTAGGGGTGGGGGACACTGTTTCTTCTCGGGGCCCCGGCAGGGCTCCTGCCTGGTGGCAGCCAGGGTAGATGGTGGGTACCAGCACCGCCATCTCAGGAAGGCACTTTCAGCTTCGGGGTCCCCAGGAAGAACTGTAGGACACGGTCGGCCAGGAGCGCCAGGCAGAAGTCCAGAAGCAGGACCTGGGCGATGACGAGCTTGAACTGTCAAGAGCAGGGAGGGCTGATGAGTTGAGGACCTGTGGCCAGGGCCTTGTAGCTGGGCCTAGGCTAAGCCCCAGGTGTACCTCCGTAGGGCCACTCACCTCCACAGGGATGTCCACGAGGCCAAACTGACTGTTGAAGTCAGGTGAGGAGCCAAGGAGCAGTCCAATGATGGCCAGGAGTGACACAGCCAGGCTCCACACCAGGGGCTTGTTCTCCGGCAGGCTCTCCATGAAGGGTGGGCCCTGGAGGGACAGAGGGACAGATGACTGCATTTGGTAGGGGCCTAAAGGGCATGTGGCAGGGTGTGCTGGGCAAGGGGCCAGACCTTACCTTATAGTTGATGGCAAAGGTGGCCATTTGCATGGCCATGGCCATGATGTACACAGTGCTGTTGACCAGGCTTGGTTCAAACTCCTTGTACAAGTCTACAAACTGCTCCCTCCTGTAGAGATGCCAGGGGTGGGGCGTGGGGGTGGGAAGAACCTCTCTCCTGCTCATGAACCCACTATGGCTCCTTGGTACCCTAGCACAGAGCCAGGGCTGTGTCTGCCTAACCCTGCTGTCCTCAGGCCCCTCCCAACATCCAAGATAATCCCCAGGCTCTCTTATAAACATCTGCCACATATCCTCCTGCCACTCCCAACCATAGAGACATTACTTCCTCTGGGGACAATACTTACTTCCCAGGGCTGCGGGCCTGGGCCTCACTGTACAGGTAGACAAGGCTCAGGAAGTGCACAAAGAACTGGAACATGACTGTGAGGATTGTGTATAGGTTGAAGATATTGGGCAGGGGTCGCTCTCGGGAGAGGGTCTTCAGGGGCTGCAGCGGAAGGGTGGGGTCAGGGCCTGGCTTGCCCTAGGGCCGGCCACTCTACCCAGTCAGCAGGAAGCTATACCCTTTCCCTCTTGGGAGGCCTTGGGCAGACAGTGGTCACAAAACCCTAGGATGGGGTTGGCACTGCTACCCTAGTCTGGACCCCATGTCTACACTCCCCATAACAGTCTTAGGGATCTTAAAGTCAAAAGCAGATCCTATTCTTGTTTCAACTTATCCCTTTTCCTGCTGTATCAGAACCCACACAAAGCCCTCCCTGGGGCCCATGAGGCATCCATGGACTAGCCCCACCAACCTCCCAACCTCTGGCAACTGGGGTATCAGCCCACACATGTCAGGGACTTTATGCTCAGTTCTTGGTTGCCAGGAGCTCCCTCTTTATGAGTGGGCCTGAAGATCAGCCTGGCATAGGACTCCATAAGGAGGTCCCATGTAGCCTGTAACATAGTTTTTCCATGGCTCTGAGTGGTTTTGGTAAATGTTTCCCCATCTGACCCCTTCATGCCTATGGGATTCTGGCCCAACCAGACCCCAGCCTGTGAATTATGCAGGACTCCAAGGTATGCCACTCAGAGGTATCCAGGAATCTCAGCCTGCACCTGCTCTGCTGGTACTTCCTGTACCATCCCAGACCCACTTCTGGGCCCTGGATGCCCAACTTTAACATAGGGACAAGAGTTTCCATATAGGGGCTGCTGTGAGGGTGGAAGGATAGCACATGGCAGGGCCTTTAACAGCCAGCCCTAGCTGGCCCTAGTGTCCCTGGCCTCCCAGCACCTCTAGGGCCTACCTTGGAACGAGAGATGAAGAGGAAGCAGCCAGCCAGGAGCAGCCCCTGCAGTGTGGCCTGGAAGTCACTGAACTTGACACCCTCAAGGTACAGGACACTCTGGCTATAGGCCAGGATGAGGGCATTGAGTGCCAGGATCTTAAACATCTGCAGTGTGGTCACCAATGTGCAACGGCCCTGCTTGATCACATGGCAGACTGTGGGGTGAGAAAAGGCAGGTGTGGGTGGGGTGCCGTGTAGGGATGGGCAGGGGTTTAATAATGGGTGCTGGGACTCACTGCACTGGATGGACGAGAGCTTAGAGGTGAAGGGCGCCGCGATGCTGGCATCCCCCAATTTCACAATAGGCGTGCTTTCATCCTCAAGGTCCCGCAGCACCTGGCTTAGGCGGTCCTGTGGGGGTGGATGGCAGGGGATCAGCCTTGGCCAAAGTGGGTGCCAGCATCTCCCTCCAGAGACTCACCCTTTGGGAAGCTGGTGGTTCCTCAGGGGGTGGAAGCCCCGACCTCTGCTTGGCTGTCCGGGAGGTGGCCCTAATACTACTGTTGTTCAGAACTGGACTGTCCCGGGGCCGCCGTCGCCGTTCAACAACCCGCTCAGGGGCATTCGCCAGGAGTGCTACACCTGGTAAGGCAATAGGAGCAGGGGGTAATGGAGGCCTGCCTGCCCAAGGTCCTGAGAAACTCCAGTGCATCTATTCACGGCAGAACTGGACATGCCAGCCTCAGAACCACTGGTCCCGCACCCCAAGCTTTGCAGCTTCGTCTTCTCTAGAACAGTTTCCAAACCTATTTCACCTGACCTCCTTAAGGAGACCTCAGAAGATGTCCATTTTTCTTTCAACAAACTACTTAAGAAAACAAAATCCACAACAAATAAAACGAAAAAACACAACACCGAAAGGGTTACAACTACACTTGTTTCCAAAGAAACTTATTGCCGAAGGAAGATAACTGCAGAAGATAACCCTTCATACAGTTCTTCAGTAAGTAAAGCAATTAAACACCGGAAAAGCTCAGACTACTTTAGGTTGACCTATTTTGTATTTTATTTAGAGACAGGGTCTCACCGAGTTGCTCAGCACCTTGCTTTTGCTGAGGCTGGCTTTGAACTCATGATCTTCCTGTCTCGGCTATCGAGCCACAGGAATTATAGGCGTGTGCCACCAAGCCCAGCTTAAAGTTTAACTTAACAATGGCGTCCCTTTGACAGAGACCCCGGTTTGTGAAGCACCAGCAATCATTTTACCCCTTGATTTTCTAAGTTGCACTCCCCATCTGCCCCATCTCTCCCACCCTCTGTTCCTGTCCGTTGCACCCCTTCCTGACCTTGGAACCCCTTGGATTTCTGAATCGCGCTGCCCCCCCATCTCTTGCATTGCTTCCACAAAGGAAGAGGTGCCTTTGCGACTGCCCCTGTGCAACTAAGGCCACGTTTTCCTGCACAGTAATATGTGTTCAACACCAGGACCCTGAAGGGAGGAAGAGCTGCCGGCTGCTATTAGGGCTCACCCACATCGGCGTGCTTCAGGGCACCCACGTCGTTAGTGCCATCTCCACACATGAGGGTCACATAGCCCAGCTCCTTCAGGCTGGTGATGACAAATTCCTGCATGACAGAGGCATGCTGAGTGGGGGCTGTGTGCCCGCCCACAGGGTCCCCGGCACCCTGCCTCCCTAGGGCCCTGCACGCACGTACCTTCTGTTTGGGGGCCACACGGGCGAACACTTGTACGTGGGGGATGAGGTGGAGCAGCTGCTGGGAATTGGTGGCCTGCAGGTGGGCCAGGCCATCGCCTGTGAGGCACAGTGCATGCTCCAGGGCCAGTGCCTTTGGGGAGCCCGGGGACAGGGGCAGCACGATGCTACCATCAATGGAACGCCACTCGCACATTTGGCCTGTGGGGCATCCAAGGTCAGGGAAGGGTGCTCAGTCACCCACTAGTTGGTCTCTCCTCTCTAGAATCCCCCATCTTCCATCACCACCCCAACTCCCCCCGCCGACCCGAGCCCTGGACGCCTGGACCAATAGCACAGGCTCACCAAATGTCCAGTCCTGCTCCTGTTCCAGGCACCCCACCGAGAATGTTCACTGAACCCTTAAATATAGCTGAGGGAACTAAGAACCTGAGCCTGAGCTATTTGCTTGAGATTGCATGATGGGGCCAGATGCAAGCTCAGGCAGCCTGATCTCAGAAATGAAACCACACTTCACCTTGTACAAAGCATCCTTGACACTGATCCCTCACCTAATGAATCTCCATCTCTATTGCCTTCCTGAAACCTGATTTTCCAAGGGTAGCCTCCCTCTCCACTCTAAGAATACTCCCAAATTGTGTGCTTTCTCTTTCTCCTTTTTCTTTCTCTTTTCCCAGAACTCTTAGCCCTGGCTTGGATGCAGGAGTTGAGGATGAAGATGGCCAAGGGCAGTCCACCCCACACTGGATCACTCACCCTGGAAATGTCTCAAGTTGGGAGAAAACCAAGCCCCTCCTGGTTTTTGTTGTGGCTGTTTAGACCAGGTTTGTTGTCAATCAACAGTTCTGATTGTTCCCTCTGGGCCACCAGTCTACAATCCTAAGATGCAGGAACTGAACCTTTAAAGGGGCAGCTGGCTGGCTGCAAGAGCTGGCCTGGTTGGATTCTACCCAGCAATTACCCGGCCCTGTAAACATTTGCCACCCACAGCCCTATGATGCCACTGCTCCATGTAACTCCTCTTATGATCCTCTGTTGCTACCCACCCAGGTCCTGCACTAAGCACACCCCATGTCACAGTGACTTCAAGTGAACTGGGCCAAGTAGGTTCACTTCCAAACCTGTTTCCTTGGGTACAGAACAGGGGCACCAATAGCTGCCTTAGTAGTTGGCCTTCTCTGTGGTATGGGCAAGATAAGCTGTACTGTGCAATGTGGAACAGGGTAGGACTGACATGGTAACATGCACCAAGACACCTATCTGGGGTCTGGTCATACTGAGCACTTGGAAAATGGTGCCATCATTGGGTGCTGGGAAGCCCAGCAGATCCTGAACTTGGAAGAGGGGCACCTGTACAGGGGCAACCTGCTGGGCCCAAGATGGCTATGAGGAGGTGGTGGCCAGTAAGCTAGTGTGGCTAGAGCAGCAGTCAGTGATGCTGGGAACGTGTAGGAAACACGAGCTGGTGTGACCACTAGTGCCTCATTACTGTAAATAAACACTGCAGATCCTGGAACCAGTGTCCCTGTGACTGCCTATAAGTTGCTCAACGACCTGGGGCTGCGACCAGCAATGCCACCACTGTAATAGGTGATTGAGGACACTGCTACTCACTGAGGCAGGCTGCTGGGACAGGAGCTGTTCCTTGACTAGGGTCTCCCCTGCATCCCTTCCCAACAGCTGCGCCAGATCCTTACCTTTCTCTGAGGGAGGCTGCAGAATAAGCGTGTGGGCCTTTTCAATGAAGTGCAACTCTTGGGCCACATGGCAGGCAGTGAGTGGGTTGTCACCTGTGATCATGACCACCTACAGGAGACAAGGGTGAAGGTTTAGCAAGATGGGCCTGGCAGGGCAGAACCCCAGCCTGGAGACCTGGCCAATCACATCTCTAAGAGGGGATGTGGAGGGAGGTCCAGGACCTCTAATGTTGACCCTAAATGAGGCTTAGGGCCACAATCCACGCCCAACCAGGGGGTGCTGCACAAATGATGTGCATGAGTTCTGAGAACATCCATAAACTGTTTTCAATCTCAACTTTCCATAACTTTTGTTTGCAATACAAATTAAGCATCAGCCTCCAGTACAGACCCTCTTGGCTTGATAGCTTCCTATGGGGGTGTGGCATTCTGGCAATGGGAAGGATGGATTGTGACCTCTGAGGGCCTGGTAGGAACCAGTCAGCCTGTCATGGAATTGCTACCCTCTGGGACTGATTACCTATCTCCCACACCCTAAAATGCACTCCAAGTCTCAAAACAGAAAAAACAAACCACCAGAGACAGACAAAAACAACTAGGTAAAGGGTGGGTTATAGCTCAGTAACAGAGCATTTGCTGAGCATGTGCAAGGCCCTGGTTCTGCCCCAGCACTGTAAGAAACTAACAAAACCACCAGGACAGACAGGAGCTACCACCTTCATTTCCCTCACCACCAGCTTTAGCTTCAAGCTTCTCTCTCTCTAGGACAGGGCTGGGGTGGAGGAGTGGGGAGAACAGTCCTTGCTTCCCTGGGGATACTGGGGGATGTGTGGAGGTAACATGAAAAGGGCCAAGAGTGTCCTAGAGTGTCCTCTGGCTTGGGGCAGAGTGAGCACTGCAGGAGTGACTGCACCTGGTTAAAATCTTACTGTTGAGACTATAAGGCTGACATTGTTCTCTGCTGCTACCTCCCTGGCCCATGCCATACCCTGTGGGATGCATTCTGAATCTCTCGAATAACAGCCTTGGAGTCAGCCTTGAGAGGGCAGGAGACCACGATGAAACCAACGAACTTGAGGCTGCATTCCAGGGCCTCACGCTTGACCTCCCGGGCCTGTGGACAGATGTGAGATGCCTTTACCATCTGTTCCTCTGCCGGTCCCCACTGTGCACTTCACATGGAGTGGAGACAACAGGCCCTTCCTCAGCCACTAGAGCTTCATGTGGCAGTGCTGGGGGATAGGGAACGGAAGGAAATGTCCTGTCCTTGAAGGAGAGTCAGGCTAGAGTCAGGGGAGAGATAAGGAAGATGTTAGGCATCCTCGAGGGGTCTGGTAGTGGTTTGGTGGACCAGGTTTTTGGATCATTCCTCTACCTTCTGATTGTGGACACAGACATATCATGGAAATCTTAAGGCTTAGCTTCTGAGTCAGTAAGGTTGGGACTCTTTCCTGTAGCCAATAACCCTTACCTACCCTGTACCTTCAGGGAACTCATAAGGTACCAAGAGAGACAGATGATAAAAGAGAATCACAGAAAACAGTGCTGTGTGCCATCAGAGAGATGGGGGATCAGGGTGGACAGGGTTGGAGATGGCATTTGGGGGGATGGGGGAAGGCCTCAGAGGTGGTGACTCTTAAAAAAGGCAAGGGCTTGTGCCACTGGGGAGCAGAGGCCTCCAGGTTTAGGAGCAAGACAGTGACCACAAGGAAGGACATATGCTGGCTATGAGCCTCGGCCTGGATTGAGGCTCTACATACAATGTCACAACCTGACAGTGAGTTCTAGAAGGATGCTGAGGCTGTGGTAAGAGAGAATCAGACAAAGGGGCAGCTGTGTTGGCAGTGGAGGGGAGAAGAATTTGTAGATGAAGAGATACAGGCTGAGAGCTGAGGATGCTGCTAAGACCTTTTGGCAGCAAGTAGGGAAGGGCAGGAGTGGGGCTGGGAGACGGGAATCTGAGACACCTGCCATTCCCTAAAGAGTGTGCACAGGACATGCCAGAGTGGGGACAGGAGATGAGGCCCAGATGTGCTACAGATGACACAGTCCTATGGCTGAGATCTGAGGTACAAGGCAGAAGCTAGGGAAAGGGAGGTGACAGGAGGATGGCAGATGAAGAGCCTACATCCTTACCTGCTGGTGGGTGAGGTGCCCTAGCTCCTTGTACCCCAGTGCGAGGACGCGGGCTCCCTCTCGTGAGATCTCAGTGTGGATGTGGTGGTAGTCAGGTGGGCACTGGGAAAACTGCAGGGAATGCAGGGAGATGTCATTGTCTGTCCCTTGCCCTCCCCACCTCTCTCCAGGACCAGGGCAGGCTCACCATAGAGTGCAGGGTTTCAGGGGCCCCCTTCACAGCCGCGATGTAGCAGAGGTCAGTGGAGCCGAGCTTCTCATAGGAGGCGAGCACGGACATTCGCTTTAGGGCACTGGCAAAATGAAAGCGCTGGTGAATTTTCAGCCCCTGAGTTTTAATACTTCGGGGGAATACTTTCTCATCTGGAAACAAATAAGTACGAGTCCTGAGGGGCTTTGCTCCAAAGAGGCAGCCAAGCCCCCACCTCTCCACCCATCCTCCCCACCTTCTTCCCTCCCAGGGGTCAGAGCTGGGAGACCTGAGCTTGGAGAATGCTAGCACTATGGCTGCAGCCAGAACGGTGGATTCCAATCCAGGAGGACACCCAAGGATATGGCCTGTCCCAGGACTGAGGTGAACCTGTGCCCACTAGTCTAGGCTAACATCATAGTTGTGGGCCCACCTACTCAGAGAAGAGAACTCACCCACGATAGCCTGAAACTCTAGCCCCTCACCTTTGGTCAGTGTCCAGTCCACAGCTGTGAGCATGGCCTTCTCAAGGGGATCACCCACAAGGGTACCATCGTCAAGCTGCATAAGGGAGTGGCATGAGGCTAGGGCCCGGTGTGTTTCTACAGGGATGCTGGACACTGGGGTCACTTCCTTCCCATCTCTGCAAGGACAGAGAGGAGCTGGTTACAGGATAGAGGCAAACTAATTGATGCTGTACCTCTACCGGGGGAGGGACCCCAGGAATTGCCAGTTAGGGACACCAGGGATGCACCCTAACAAAGCACTTATTTTGTGTCAGTCACTGAGGCTGACTTTGGATAGGAGTCTGGGTCCTCATGAGACTGTACCAGTCTCACAGAAGGCCCCAGAGGTCATGCATTATGCATGGGGTCACACGGCTAGTGTAGAATGGAGGCTGGGCTGGCTGCTCTGGGCCTGAGCTGAGCCCTTGTGCTGATGCACTTATTTCTATAGAGGACAACATGGGGAACCCCAGGAAGCAGATCTTTGAGGCAGGGCCTCTGGTAGGTCTTTACTTCAAGGGTTTGGGATGGACTTTGTTTGTCCCTTGATTTCCCAGAAACCCTTCTGCTGGGTGCTGCTAAGGCCCAGAGTCTCTGATACTCACCTCAGGCCAGCCACACCACGCACCACTAAGCTGTCACTGGTCAAGGTTCCTGTCTTGTCAAAGCAGCACACCTCGACCTTGCCCGCAAAGGGGATCCGGAAGGGCTCCGTGCAGTACATGTCTGGGGAGTGGGAGTCAGGGTCAGGGTCCCACCAAGACCCAGTCTAGTCAGTCAGTACCCCAGCACCTCCTTTCATACTCACAGAGCTTGGCCAGGGCAATGAGGGAGGTGTTGACAGCTAGGGACAGTTCGATGGGCAGCTCAGGGGGCACAACTGAGGTGAGGATCAGGGTGCACTCCAGAAATAGTTTGTAGCGGTTCCGGCTGGGGTCCTTGGTGCCTGCAGAAACAGGGCCTGCCAGCCTGAGAGCCAAGGGGGCAGGGTATCAAAGAGGGGTCAGGACCATGTTGCTTACCTTCAATCCACACGTAGGCAGCCGCTGCAATAGCAAAGACCAGGAGGAAAAGGATGAAAATGAAGGTCTCCAGGTTGTTTGCAGTCACCCTCTTGACCCCAAAAAGAATTGTGCGCAGCAGCTTGCCCTAGAGGGGTAGAAGGACAGAAGCCTTTTCTGGGGGGGACAGGGACCTGCAGGCGAACGGTGGCTTTCTCTGCCTAAGAGCATCAAGGCCAGATTCCCTATGTTTTGGCGTCTGGAAGGGTCAACAATTCAGCTGTCCACTACCCACCCCAGGGCCTGTCCTCCCTAGACCTGGTCAAAGCCTCGCACCTGAGAAGTGTTGAATCCAGTACGCAGGACATAGGCCACGCACCCATTGTCAACCGCTGGGGAGATAAACAAAGCCACCATCATTCAAGTACCTCATGATCAAGCAGATGTGGGGCAGGGGTTGGGAGCCAGGACACCCTCAGACACCCCTAAGGCACCTACGCTTCAGGCCTGTGGTGGCCTTCTGTGGGGGTATATGTTGTACCACCTTGGTGCCCCCAAAGATGACATGAAGCCGGGAGTCAGCCTGGAGGTCCAGCACCCGGTCTGGGTTAAGGTCCTCAATTGGCTCCTGCAGGGAAAGATGATAGACCTTGATGGTCATGCCCTACCTTGACTCCTTGGTCTGAGTCTATGGAGAGCTGGACCCTGAGCCTGGAATGAGCCAGTCTGACCCCCATGGGTTTCTGTGCCTAACCTAACAAATACTCAGCTGTCAGGTCGCTACCTTCACCAGGGACAGTAGGCCTCTCTCTTCTTGTCTTCTCTCTGCATACACATACTGCACTGACACCCCATGATCCCCCATCTGGCCTCTGTGAGGAACCCTCCTGGTTTCTCTTAGCCTACCTCAGTCCAACATCCCCAAGTGTCTGGACATACTCCAGATGCCTGCAGCCTCTCACCTCTGCCGCCTAATACCACCCAACTCCTCCTTGTCCATGGCATTAGCTTGAGCCCACTTTGCCTCCTCCATCTGTGCCTGGACAGGACTCCAGCTAAGCAACTCTCCTGGCCCATTCCCTCTTTTATGAATGGACTAGTGATACACCTGAGTGGACTGAGGATCCCCCAGCCCCCAAGCACCTTCATTTGTGGCACCGACTCCCCTGTGAGCATGGCCTCGTCCACGATGCAGCGGCCCCGCAGCAGCAGCACGTCACAGGGCACTAGGTTTTCCTGGGGGGAGCGGCCTGTGGGGGAAGGGTGAGAGAACTGGCCAGTGGCCCTGAAGCAGGGGCTTCCACCTAGATGTAACAGAAAGAGGTCTCACCAATGGAAACAATGTCCCCGGGAACAATCTCATCACTGGCAATGGGCCTCCACTTGCGGCTTCGGTAGACCTAGATGGGAGTGTGTTTGTCAGCACAAGAGACATTTGTGCTATGCTCACTCCAAGAATGGGCAGAGAAGCTCCCACCCCAGATATTCCTGCTGGCTGTACCTGGATCATGTGGGGCTTATTGCCCATCTTCCGGATCTCTGACATGTTCCGCATCTGTTGCTGCACCAAGGAGGCCTCAAAGGCCACCAGCATGGAGAGCGTGAAGACACTGTAGTACCAGTACTCATCCAGACACCAGAGCCCCACACAGAACACCTGTGGGACACTGGACTGTCCATCCTTGCTCACTTGTCCTGCCCCCTGGAGCCCTATACAGCTGAGGGATACAAGCCACTCACAGGCTCTGACCCATGAAGACCAGGAAAGGTTTTGGGGATTGGAGGTGGCAGACAGACTTGTACTAGCTGTGAAAGACCCAAGGGAGGGTACAGGGATAAGGACCAGAGCTGCTCCTTTACCTGAAACACGAAGAAGGGGGCTGTGGCTCTCTCCTTGAAAAGCTCAGAAAAGTCAGGCACCACCATCTCAGCCCTGCAAGAGACCACACCCCACACCCAGTTACTGATGTGAAGCCACTGAAGTGCAAAGGCCTTATTCCTAACACCTCCTCTTGAGGACACTGCAGGCCTCCAAGAGAAACAAGGAGCCAGGTATGGTAAGCTTCCAGATAGGAAGCTCTACTAGACCATGATTCCTCCTTGGCTCTGCTGTGCCTAGTGCTCACAAACTGGCCACACACAGTCCCCTCTACAGAACTCAGGCTTCAGAATCTGCAACAGGCTCTTCTGGCATCCACCTTGAGGACCTGGGACAAGATCAGAACTCTGCCACCTGGTCAAATGACACAGTAAACAGAGGAGTGTCTGACCAAAGAAAGGGAGCCCTGAAGTTGCAGAGGTGGTACTGACAGTTGGGCACTGGCTGTGGATTTCCCTTGTGGGTTCCCCCTGGGGGTCTAAAATACAGAGCCTGAGTCCTACCCCCAGTGGAACTGGGATTATCTAACTTCCTCAATAAAATCCCTGGAATTCATAGAGCTTGGCTCAAAGGTGTCTTCTATGGCACAATGTGGTGACCCAGTCTGACTAAGGACCAACCAATGAGGGCTGTCCTTGCTTTGCCCTTGAAATTAAGGCACATGCCCAGATGCCATGGGATGGAAGACGAAGAAACCAAATAATGACCCCACTGTTGTAAAAACAACCCATAATAAGGCTCCCATCCTGTATCCTGTTAGGAGCCTCTAACTCAAGGGAAAATGGCATGGAAGAGAATGTTTGTGCCAGTCCATTTATGTGGCCCACCTCAGGCCAGGGGAGAATGATAAATGCCTCTTCTAAATCTTCACCTTACATGGCCAGTTGTGATAAACACCTTTAATCTCCTGAAAGTCATTGACCAGGAAAGAATCCCTTGGGTGATCTTATGAATTTCCAGGTAGAGAACAATTGCCACAATGGCCAGGATGGAAGCTCAACAGGGTTTGAAGTCCCGCTTCAATCTGTCCCTTCCTAGATGCATGTCAGCGTGTGTGGTTTTGGTAAAGATTGAAGGAGAAAGTGCATATGGAGCACCAATCATCCTACCTAGTACAAAAGAATAGCTTCTTTCTTTTGTTACTTGGGATGAAATCCAGGGTCATACACACACTAAGCATGTGTTCTACCAGTGAGCTCCACCTCTGGCCCTACTAACATCCTTCTGTGTGTGTGGTACTGGGTATCGAATCCAGGGGTTTGCACTTGCTAGGTAAGTGCTCCATCACTGGACTATATCCCCAGTTTTTTTAAAATTTTGAGGCAGGATCTGACCAAGTTCCTCGGGCTGGCCTTGAACCCACAATCCTCCTACTTTAGCCTCTTGAGTAGCTGGGGTTCTAAGTGCGCACCATAACATACCTGGCTAGGGACAAAAGTTTAAAGAATGAATTTAAAAGGAAGAAGGAAATTTTAAGAATGACAAAATAAGGACTGCTGCTGAGGACGGTCAGAGGCCATGCTCCCTTTAGAAGTAGTGTGTTTAAGAGCCTCACACCATGGACCCCGTGGTGATTTGTGTCAGCAGACAAATTTAGGGGAGACTACAGTAGAGCATGTTTCTCAAAGGGGCCATGTTCACCTGGTATGTCTGGCTAAAAGGCAGATTCCTCTGTCTCACTTCTTGGGCACCCTAAGTGGGGAGCAGAGCAGGGTAGAAATGCAGAAGAGGCCAGCAACAGGACTCACTTGTTGCTCCCAAACTTCTTCTCAGCTGCTCGGATCTCTGAGTCTTCCTGGAACCCTCTGTTGCTCTGATAATATGAGAAGGTATTTCCCACAGGAAAGGCCACAGGGAGGAACTGCTTTTTCTCAAGGGCATCATAGGAATACTTGATCTTTTGGAATTCGAAGGACAGCACCTCAAGCCCATCTTCGCCCTGCAGCACAAGGTATGTTTGTGACAGAGACCTCTGACCTGAGGGATATCAGCATCCAGGAATCCCTCCCAAGCCCTTGATCTGGGTAGCCCAGCCAGTGGTCCCTACCTCGTCACGATGCAGGGCCACAAGCTCGGTGGAGCCATTGTTGGGGGTTGGTACCACCTTTACGAAGGTCGCTTTGCGAGGGTCGTACTCCTGCCAGAGGCAAAGCATTGCCATTGAGTCCTTCTCAATCCATGGGTCCACGGCTCCCATGGGTGGGGGTAGCATGGGCACAGCAGTTTGCATGGTCATGTTCCAAACATGTCACTGGATTCTGATGCTGGCTTGGCTATTTTCCAGTCTGTCACTGTACTAGGGACACCACCTCACTGTGCCCTTGGCCCCATATCATAAAGCTGAGATCATGGATAGCACCCAACATCCAGTGCTCTGACATCAACGCACATGCTAAAAATGTTCCCAGCATGTATGAAGCCCTAGGTTTGATCCCAACACAAAGGGGGTAAAAAAAAAAAAAGGAAGAATGATAGCTGGCACTTAGTACACCTTTTATGAGACAAGCCCCTCGTGGCCAACCACTTACCACTCTGCCTTTTCCTTCCCCCTATTTTTTTTTTAAATATTTTTTTTTAGTTGTTGATGGACCTTTATTTATATGTGGTGCTGAGAATTGAACCCAGTGCCTAACACATGCCAGGCAAGCGCTCTACCACTGAGCTACAACCCTAGCCCCCATCCCCCTATTCTTGTTGTGTATTCTAACACAAGTTTTATCCATGTCTGAACTAAGGACCTTGGTATATGCCCTTTTCTCTGCCTGGAACACGCCATACAGTTGGCTCCCTCGATGCCTTCAGGCCTTTGCTTAAATGTCACCCTCTCAGAAGCCCTTTCCCGGCTGCCTCACCTAAAGTTCCCTGGCCACATCCCCATGCTCATCTCAGTGTTATCACTCTTTTTCTTGTGGTGCTGGAGATCAAACTCAGGGCCTTCCACATGCTAGGCAAGTGCTGTACCATTGAGTTACACTCTCAAATCCTTTTTTTGGTTATTTTACTTTGAGATAGGGTTGCCTAGGGTGGCCTCAATTTTATTAATCGAGCAGCTGGGATTATAGGCAGTGTCTCAATGTTTTCTCTTTTTAGCACCAACTGCTGAGGATGAGTTCTCTTTCCCACCAATGCCACAAAGGCAGTTGACTTTGCCTGTTTTGTTCATGCTGTTTACCTAAGACACAGGAAGTACTCCCTCAATCCTTTGAGCTGTATTCATTCCATGGCTGCTCTGTTAGACTCTCCTTTCTGCTAAGACCCTGTGATGACTGGGGGGAAGAAGGGGATAGGAGCATGGTCATGACTCTAACAAAGGAGCTGACTAGATATGGAAGTAGGTATAAAACAGCAGTAAATACATAACTATTAATTCTGGTAAGGTCCATGGAAAAAAAGTACAAACTACATGGTGCTGGCTCCATGGTAGGTACTTTGTAAACGTCAATTCATCTTGTCATAATGGCACTGGGAGGTAGGTATTACTGTTCTCACTTTACAGGAGGGGGAAACTGAAACCCAGAGAGTAGAACCACCCATCTGATGCAAACCCAGACCAGTCTCTCCTAACCCCAAGGCTGCTTAGCTCCTCCCTGAAAAGGAAGTTCACAGCTACACTGTTTTAGCTGCAGACCAAAGGGCAGCTAGAAGCTAGTGGGGATGGGTGGAGAACGTTACAATCCCCAAATCCCCTTTCTTTAATTGTCTATTGCTGGGGTCTTTCCCTGTACCAACAGAAGTCACCAAGCCCAGAAGTTTGAGCTCCTCCCCTGAAATGTCTTAGTGGAGGATGGGTTCACTGTCAGAATGGGTTCACTGTCAGGAGAAAGAAGACCCAATGCACATTCAGAGCCAAAGAAGGTGGCTCTATCTTGTCCTGCAACTCTTCTTGCTGTCCTCTTTCCTATTTCTTGAGGCCAACACACATCTGGGATTAGAAGGGAGTCTCACTGGAGGCAGACCTCAGCTCTCAGGGCTGCAAACTTGCTAGTGTCATATGAGGCAGACACAGAGGGTGGTGGTGCACTCACTGGATATCAACTGCCAAAGGGCAGTTCATGGTCACCACCTTCTGTAGTAGCACTCATTCATTTAGAATTCTGGACTGAGGGTCACATGCATTGCCTTGCGGTTGTATCCTGAGCTGTCTTTACCATCACCACTCTTATCTTAAAGATAGATATTATGAGACTCCAAGCTATTAAGCTGCTCACTCACAAATAGCTCACCTTAAACACTGCAATTCACTGCATTTCATGCTTTTGGTCTAGCATGGATGGGAGGCTGAGCACTACACAGCATTACTTGGTTCTAGGACCAGGCATCACAAATGGGTGAACCCCATCCCACAGATCTAGCCTCACACTTTGAAAATCAAAGAAGTCATTTCAGAAGGCAGGCAGGACTGTTTCTGGAGAAATAACAGAGTATCTGACAGTGTGGGAGCTAGCATTAACACGTGCTATCAAACAGCAACATATGCTGAGACCTGTGCAAGTCTTACAGGTATTACTTTATTGAATTTAAATGACTACACCCAGAGAAACGAAGTAAATCCACACCATGATCACACAGCAATTCAGCAACGGGGACAAGATTAAGCCTGAGCCAAAGGGTAGAGGGCGCCACTGGGGACTCAGACCTAGCGGATGGGAGGATCCGGACGTGCTAGGGACCTACAAGACTGCTGCAGCTGGGATCTGCGGCGAGGCCCAACTGAGCCAGGGGTCGGGCTCGTGCGCGCACTTACCGGGGTGCAGGTGAGCGCGCAGTGCGCGTGCACGGACCAATGCCCCGACAGGACGGTGAGCGCGTGCGCGAGGCAGATAGTGGCGAGCACAAGCAGCGCGGCCTCGGGGATCTGAGCCCAGCTACTGCCCCAGCCCCAGCAACCGGCAGCCGCAGCGCCCAGCCACGCTGGGTAGAGCAGCCCCGCGAACGGCAGCACGGTGAGGCGCCGCAGCAGAGCGAGCCGCCGGTATGGCCACACGGCGGCAACCAGCTCGTCGCCGCTTGCTATGAGCGCTGGCCCGGCAGCAAGGAGCGCGCGCGGCTGCAGCCCGGGCCTGGGCTGCCCGTCGGGCCGGGCCTCACAAGACCCGGCCCCGCAGGGCACCGTGTTGCCCACCGCCGCCATCTTTCCCAGCGCCGCGCTCGTTTCCGGGCAGAGGCACCGCCTCACTTCCGATATGTTACTTCCGGTGAACCCTGATCGCCGCCATGGTGGACCTGGCAGTAGGAATCACCAGGGCAACCGAGAAGGCTGGGTCCGGAAATGGTTACTCAGGGAGGCGCCATGACAGCCTATGGTCGGAAGGAGAGAAAAGGCCTCGCCATGACAGGGCCTGAAAGGCCTCAGTCGGCCTTCTCCCACTGCCACGCCGGATTATGACCGGAAAAGACAAAGCAGGAAGGGCAGGCTGGGCGCCACCATGACAACTTAAACAGGAAGAGGCGAGCCCTCCTCGGTGACTTCACCGGCTCCGATCTTGAGGGGCGGAGCCTGGAGAGTGAGGAGAAGGGGCCAAAGAAGAGGGAAGTTCAGGGATTGGGTCCGTTACGGGGTGGGGCTTGTCATGAGGGCGGGGCTTTGGAGGGAGGGGATGGGAATCCCTGCCCTCCGGTGCTGGCAGGATTACAGAGCAGACCTAGAACACAGCCATACCTGACAAGAGCCGTAATGTAATAGACACATACACTCTAAAGTCACTAGTTTAAAATTAAAAAGTGAAAATTGATGATTATGTGAAATTATATATAATTATGTATTACTCAACTGTACTGTTGCATAAATGCTATTATTTGAACACAACCACAATAGGACTACTAAACAGTGCCATTTAATAGTAATTAATAGGATGGAACAGTTAGTATGTGTGAGAAAATAACAGTATTTAAAAATGTATCTGCGTCATGGCAATTTCTTTTAACTTCTTCTTCTTTTTTTTTTTTTTGGTACTGGCGATTGAACTCAGGGGTACTCGACCACTGAGCCACATCCCCAGCCCTATTTTGTGTTTTATGTAGAGACAGGGTCTCACTGAGTTGCTTAGCGCCTCGCCGTTGCTGAGGCTGGCTTTGAACTCGCGATTCTCCTGTCTCAGCCTCCCTGAGTGCTGGGATTATAGGCTTGAGCCACCGCGCCCGGCTTCTTTTAACTTCTTTTAAGATATTGGTTGCATATTTCAATTTCGTAAGGCTATATTGTTAGATTTTGTTTTAGCTTTTGTTTTTTTGTGGTTCTGGTGAACTGGGGCCTTAGGTGTGCTAGGCAAGCACTCTGCTAACTGAGCTTCACCCCTGTTTTTTGGTTTTTTTTAAGCAATTCTTATTATTTTTTAAAAATTGTTGATAGACCTATTCATTTGTATGTGTTGCTGAGAATCAGAACCCAGTGCCTCATGCATGCTAGGCAAGCACTCCACCACTGAGCCACAACCCCAGCCCCTGTTGGGTATTCTTTTTTTTTTTTTTTTTTTATGTTTATTTTTTAGTTGTAGGTAGACACAATATTTTATTTTTATGTGGTGCTGAGGCTCGAACCCAGTGCCTCCTGCGTGCTAGGCGAGCACGCAACCACTGTGCCATAACCCAGCCCCCCCTGTTGGGTATTCTTAAGATATATACATTTAAGGCTTTGTAAGTCCATCACTGTGGTGCATACTTGTAATCCTAGGGACTAGCGAGGCTGAGGCAGGAAGATTGAAAGTTCAAGGCCAGCCTGAGCAACTTAGCAAAACCCTGTCTTTAAAAAAAAAGCCTCCACAATCACATGAGCCAATTCCTTAACACAACATAAATCTCTCTTTCCCCACTCCAAATACATACATATGTACAAATATATATTATATATATATGTTTATATACACACACATATATAGTAGGGTAATGTCTTAAGTTACATATTAGGGTTATGTCTTAAATATATGTCGAAAATGCCTTTTTTTTTTTTTGGTGACACGGGGGATTGAATATGGCCTTGTGCAAGCTGCATTAGCTACAATGAGCTATATTCATAGCCCATTCAAAAATAATTTTTTAAAAATATTTTTATAGTTGTAGATGGACACAATATTTTATTTGTTTTTATGTGGTGCTGAGGATTGAACCCAGCGCCTCATGCATGTGAGGCAAGTGCTCTACTGCTGAGCCATAATCCCAGCCCTCAAAAATAATTTAAAAAAAATAATTTTGAGACAGGCTCTTGCTAAAATTGCCCAGTCTAGCTTCGAACTTGCAATCCCCTTGTCTCATCTTCCCAGGTAACTGGGATTATAAGCCTGCGCCACTGCTCAAAAATGAATTGAAGTTGGTGTGGTGGTATGTGTCTTTAATCCTAATTATTCAGGAGGCTGAGGCAGGAGGATTGTAAATTCAAAGCCAGCCTGGGAAATTTAGTAAGACCTTGTCTTGAAATAAAATTTAAAAAGAGTGAAGGTGTGGCTTAGTGGTAGCTTTCCTAGCTTGTGTGAGGCCCTGGGTTGGATCCCCAGGACTGCAGAGTAAAAAGTGCATTTTATTTTATTTTTTGATACTGGGGATTGAACTCAGGGGCACTCGACCACTGAGCCACATCCCCAGCCCTGTTTTGTGTTTTATGTAGAGACAGGGTCTCACTGAGTTGCTTAGCACCTCACCATTGCTGAGGCTGGCTTTGAACTCACGATTCTCCTGTTTCAGCCTCCTAAAATGCTGGGATTATAGGCGTGTGCCACCATGCCAGTCTAAAAAGTGCATTTAATACACCTAACCTACTTGATATACCTTAGCAACACAATACATTGTAGAGAATCAGTTGTTTCCCCTTGTGATCATATAGCTAACTGGGATCTGCAGATTGCTGCCACCTCTCAGCACCATAAGAGTATCATACTGCACATAACTAATCTGGGAAAAAATAAAAATTCAAAATTTGATGTATGGCTTCTACTGAAACTTAATTTTCACACTCTTATAAAGTTGAACTATTGTAAGTCAAGGTCCATCCATGATACATGTTGCTTGGATATATCATTATTTGCTCCAATTTGAAATGTGACTTCCACTTAGAAAGCGTGTGTAATCCAGCATGTTTTCACAAATGTCTGGGTTCTGGATTAGGAATGTAGCACAGTGGTAGAGTGCTTGGCTAGCATGCCTGAGAAGAAATAGGAAAATAACTTTAAGAACACTTTCACGATTATTCCCAAGGCTGTTTTCCTCTAGATATAAATTCTTAATAAGCCCATGAATCTTAGAGTATTATGAGTCCAGTTAATTTATGTGTGTATACATTGCTATGGTAGCTTACACAACCTATTTTTAAGACTAAATAAAAGCAATGGAGGGGCTGGGGTTGTAGCCCAGTGGTAGCATGCTCACCTAGCACGTGTGAGGCACTGGGTTCGATTCTCAGCCCCACATAAAAATAAAATAAAGATATTCTGTCCACCTACAACTAAAAAATAAATATTAAAAAAAAGCAATGGAAAAAACTTGGAGACTAATAGGTACATTCCAGATTCTTATCTATTAACTAGGTGATGTCAACCTAGAGTTCCTGAAAGAACTAGACCACTGTAACTTGCCCTATGCTCCATGACAATTGAGTTCACCAGGTTGTTGCTACTTGCCACATTTCTCATGTTCCCTATTTATAAAGTTTCTTTTAAAAGAAAAACTGGAGAACCCCAAAGCACAACTCACACTGAAGTATCTGTACTCCTTCTCCCTTTGAGTGCATAAAAATTCCTACTCCATTGGTAGCGTGTCTTTTTCTTCTGCTTCAGGGATTCTTTCAACATTTTTTAAAAAAATTTTTTGGTTGTTGATGGACCTTTATTTAATTAATTTATTAATATGTGGTGCTGAGAATCGAACCCAGTGCCTCACACATGCTAGGCAAGTGCTCTACCACTGAGCCACAACCCCAGCCCATCTTTCAACATTTCTTTTTTTAATATACATATATATATTTTAAAATATTTTTTTAGTTGTAGATGGACACAATGTCTTTATTTTATTGCTTTGTATGTGGTGCTGAGGATCGAACCCAGGGCCTCACACATGCGATGCGAGTGCTCTACCACTGAGCTACAATCCCAGCCCTTCAGCATTTGAGCTACAGTCTCAGCCCCTCAACATTTCTTATAAAGTAAGAATGCTGAGGGGCTTGGATTGTAGCTCAGTGGTAGAGCGCTTGCCTAGCATGCGTGAGGCCCTAGGTTCTGATCCTCAGCACCACATATAAATAATAAATGAATAAAATAAAGATCCATCAACAACTAAAAAAATTTTTAAAGAAATGAATGAATAAAGTGAAGATATTGTATCCATCTACAACTAAAAAAATATTAAAAAGAATGCTGATTGCAAATTCTTTCATTATGTCTAAACAAAGCACTTATTTCCCTTCATTGAATAGCTATTCTTGGTTGGATATAGGATTTTAAGTTGATATAATTACTCTTTCAGTCCTTTTTTATCCTTTTTTTTTTAAGTTGTAGATGAACACAATATCTTTATTTATGTATTTATTTTTATGTGGTGCTGAAGATCAAACCCAGTGCCTACACATGCTAGGCAAGTGCTTTACCACTGAGCTACAACCCCAGCCCTTACTCTTTCAGTTCTTTAAGGATGTTGTTCCGCTGTCTTATTTTTTTTTTAAATATTTATTTTTTAGTTGTAGGCAGACAGAATATCTTTATTTTATTTTTATGTGGTGCTGAGGATCGAACCCAGTGCCTCACACGTGCTAGGCGAGAACGCTACCATTGCGCCATAACCCCAGCCCTGTTCCGCTGTCTTATGATTTGCATTATTTTGATAAGTATGTTATCAACTGTATCTTTGCTTCTCTATAGTGAATGTCTTTTTTCTCTATTTACTTTAATGGATTTTTCTTTCTCCCTGGCTTGAAGCACTTGACGATGATATGCCTTGATGTAATTTTTAAAAAAAAAAAAATCTTCTGAGCCGGGCACGGTGGTGCAAGCCTGTAATCCCAGCACTTAGGGAAGCTGAGACAGGAGAATCCAAGTTCAAAGCCAGCCTCAGCAATGGCGAGGCGCTAAGCAACTCAATGAGACCCTGTCTCTATATAAAACACAAAATAGGGCTGGGGATGTGGCTCAGTGGTCAAGTGCCCCTGAGTTCAATCACCAGTACAAAAAAAAAATCTTCTGAGCCGGGCGCAATGGCGCAAGCTTGTAATCCTAGCACTTAGGGAGGTTGAGACAGGAGAATCATGTTTTGAGTTTTAAGCATTTTGTGGTAAAATATACATCTATAAATTTTTCATTTTAACATTTTAGGTGTCTAACTCAGTTTCATTTAAGTACATTCATAATGTCATATAACTTTTTGCTACCCCTAAAATTCTCAGCATTTCAAACAGAAATTCTGTACCCATTGATTGCATCTACATGTGTTTTTCATGATAAAAGGATGAGTTTTGCCGGGCGCGGTGGCTCAAGCCTGTAATCCCAGCACTCAGGGAGGCTGAGACAGGAGAATCGCGAGTTCAAAGCCAGCCTCAGCAATGGCGAGGTGCTAAGCAACTCAGTGAGACCCTGTCTCTACATAAAACACAAAATAGGGCTGGGGATGTGGCTCAGTGGTCGAGTGCCCCTGAGTTCAATCCCCGGTACCA
>PVHX01012171.1:0-12980 GCA_004024805.1 Geosciurus inauris | reverse complement strand
AAATAAAAGGATGAGTTTTTCTTTTTTCTTTTTTTTTTAATATTTATTTTTTTTTAGTTATAGGTGGATAGAATATCTTTATTTTATTTTTATGTGGTGCTGAGGATCGAACCCAGTGCCTCATGTGTGCTAGGCGTGCACGCTACCACTGCGCCATAACCCCAGCCCTGTCAAATAATTTTTCTGTATCAGTAGAACTAATCATGTGGGCTTTTCCTTTTCTTCTATTAATGTGGGATACTATAGTGATTGCTTTCATGTTGATCCGTTCCTGCAATCTGGGAGTAAATACAACATTTATAATCCCTCTGACATGCTGCTCGTTCCATTCACTAGTATTTTGTTAAGGATTTATGCATCAGTATTCATAAAGGACAATTCTGTTTTGTTTTGTTTTTTCTTGTAATATCATTGTCTGACTTTGGATTCAGGGTGAGCCTGGTCTCACAGAATGAATTGGAAAGCATTCTGTCTTCTTCAGTTGTTTGAAAGTGTTTGAGAAAGATTGTTGCTAATTTTTCTTTAAATATTTGGCAAGTTTTACCAGTGAAGTCATCTTGTCCCGGCCTTTCATCCCTGGAGGTTTTTGATTACTGATTCAATCTCCTCACAAGTTATAGTTCTGATCAGATTTTCAGTTTCTTCATGATTCAGAGTTAGTAGATTATGCATTGCTAGAAATTTGTTCACTTCTTCTGGGTTATATAATTTTTTCTCGTATAGTATTTTCTTCTAATCTATTCTCTTTCTGTGAGGTTGATATTAATGAGACAGGAAGCACCAAAGGGAAAAGTGTAAATGCAGTTCTGGGCCTTGGGTTATGGCCTGATAGCAGACCTCAGGAAGCTTGTGCCACCCTCACCCAGTGTCAGCTTTGTATCTTGAGGTCAGGGTGCCACATATATGTTCTCTTGACCATTTGCAATAACATCTTTAGCACGGGATAAAATGCTTGAGTTGAGTATACCTAAAGTCAATTAACATGACTACCCCTAAAAGGAACTCCTTAAACATTAAAAGGAAAACTTGGGCCAGGTGCTGTGGCATACACCTGTAATCCCAGAGGCTTGGGATGCTGATGCAGGAGGATCCTGTGTTCAAATCCAGCCTCAGCAACTTAAGAAGGCCCTAAGTAACTCAGGGAAACCCTGTCTCTAAACAAAATACAAAAAAGGGCCAGGAATGTGGCCCAGTCGTTAAGTGCCCCTGAGTTCAATCTCTGGTACCCCCCTAAAAAAACAAGAAAACAAAAAAACAAAGGACAACCTGATATCTTCTTGTCAGAGCTCTATCTCCCTTTCTAAATGAAACCACCAATAACACTCTTGCTTGTATGTTTGCTCACCTGACTTCATTTTGTGTTCATCTTCATCTGCTTGAAATGTTATAGGGCACAAGGTCTGCTGTGAAACTGAAAGAGCCCAAAGACCCTCTTTCACCAGGATTCTTGCAATCATGCCAGAAAGATTTCAAACATGTTGTTCAGAGCAACAGCATGAGTTTATTAGAAGTGATAGAAAAAGGGAAAAAGGTACACTCTCAAGGGAGAGGGTGGATCTTCTCAGAGAGGAGGGGATGCTCTGCCCCTTCTGACCTTCAGTTTTACAGGGAGTCCCTGAGAAGTTTTCAAAGTCCCACTCAAGTCCACCTTCTGACTTTTTTTTATACCTTAATTTAATTTATTTATTTTAATCTGATGCTAAGGGTCAAACCCAGTGCCTCACAAGCGTTTGCAAGCACTCTACCACTGAGCTACAACCCCAGCCCCCACCTTCGGACTTTTTTTTTTTTTTTTTTTAATATTTATTTTTTTTAGTTGTAGGTGGACAGAATATCTTTATTTTATTTTTATGTGGTGCTGCGGATCGAACCCAGTGCCTTATGCGTGCTAGGCGAGCACGCTACCACTGCGCCATAACCCCAGACCCCACCTTCGGACTTTTAACTCACAGTATAAGAACTGAATTAACTGTCTCGAAGTAATGTGGTGTTCACAGAGGAAATTGAGTCCTTCTGTTTTTGTCTCAATTTCCTGCCCCCTTAATCAGTTTTTTATCCTTTGAATATCCCTCAGTAAGCTTTCTTTGTGAACATCATTTGCCAGAGTGATTAGGGTTATAATAGTTTTGATGATAAGGGAGGGTCCAGGCCACCTGGTAGGGTATGACATGATCTTGAAACAACAGTTTTTCTTAAGGGGATGTAATTATGGTTGAGGAAAGTTTTGACATACCAGACCCCCATCTTCCAGGTGCTTATCTGTCAGATAAGTGGCCCTGTGGTTTTCTGTGGCCCTTGTCTTCTCCTTGCTCATCCATTCATGGCTGAGTAGCTACCTAACAAGAAAATCCCAGTGTCCACTGGTGTCAGTAATATCTCTGCCTTCATTTCTAAATGTAGAAATTTGATCTGATTTTTTTAGTCAGTATAGCTAAAGGTTTATTAATTATGTTAATATTTCAAATAATTGCATTTTTAATTGATATATGTGTACAGATATATATGTATACATTTCTATTCCCTATTTCATGGATTGTGGCTCTGATTTTTATTTCTTTCTACCATATAACTCTGGTTTTTCCATGCATTTAATAATTTTGTTCCCCTTTTGACACGTTTTCATTTTTTTTTTTTTTTGACTGAACATATGTTTACCGAGAGATAAATTTTGAACAATTCTTGGCATACTTCATCCCAAATTCTGATCCCTGGAGGACATCCACGCATCCTTCCTGTCCCAGTCTGGCCTAGTGTGGTCTAGGGGTCTGTCCAGCTCTCAGGTTAAGGGTATTGCTCCATTGGATGATCGGTCTGAAACTGAGCACCTTGTGACTCAGTGTCTAGGAGGAACAATAGGAAGTACGTATTGAGTACAAGATAATAACAGCGCACGGTCTGGAAAGCCGGGAGCAAGTTCTACTTAAATGTAATTATCCCCCAGGTTGGGCCAGGACCGTCCCTGGCGGGTAACCCGGGATTGGCAAGAGCTAGGATGCACTGATCCTTTCAGTTCCACTCATCCACAAGAGATCGCTGCTCCTGTCACTCAGGACTCAGGGGGTGGGCACTAGTTCACTAGCCAATCAGGTTCTCAGGGGGCGGAGCCGTGCTTGCTCTCTGGTACCCTGAGGTTGTGGTTTCGGCCGCCGCTGGGCTCTGAACCCGGACTCCGCTTTTCTTGCCTGTGGGCCCCTCTGACCGCAGGAGCCGTAGGGAGGACGTTAGAGACCCCCTAAGCTGGGAAATGGTGAGTGGTAATCAGGTGTTCCGAGACAAGAGAGGACAGGCTGTGTGGAACCGGCGGAAACCGCCTGTGGCAGGACCGGCCTCCCCGCGGCAGCTCCGGAGTCTGCGGCCGAGTCTGCCGCCGGCGCCGCTTGGCCCTCGGTCCCCTCCGGCCCGGGTGTGGCTGGAGGACCCCAGCGTCCTCTCTGGTCCCAGCGCGGCCGTTTGGGCCCGGCCCGGAGTCCCGGCGGGCAGCTCAGTGCCCGCAGCCCGCGTCTCCCCGGACTGTGCATTGAGGACCGGGGAGCAGGTTCTCATCACAGGTCCTGCTTTTAGTGGTGTAGCTGAAACTCCCTTTCCCAACTCAAGGTCGTTTTTCTTCCCCATGTTATCTTCTTGCAGTTCTAAACGTTGCATTTTACATTTAGGTTGACGATCCACTCTAAGTTAATTTTGTAGTAGTCATGAAGTGTGTGTCGCGTGTATTTCTTTGCATATGGATGTCCGGGGTGGCCCAGTATCATTTGTTGAAAGGACCATGTTGTCATCATTGAATTTCCTTTGCTCTTTTTTCGAAGATCAATTGATTATATTTTTGTGGGTTTATTTCTGGGGTTTCTGTTCTATTGCACTATGTTTATTCTTTCCCCTTGATTATTGTAGTTTTATATTAAGTTTTAAAGTTAGGTATTATCAATCCTGTGTACTTTTTATTCTTCAGTATTTTCTTCAGTATTGTTTTGACCATTCTGTTGTTGTGGTTTTTTAAAAAACATTTATTTTTTAGTTTTAGATGGACAGAATATATTTTATTTTTATGTGGTGCTGAGGATCGAACCCAGTGCCTCACGCATGCCAGGTGAGCACGCTACCACTGCACTATAACCCTAGCCCTTGTTTGTTTGTTTGTTCGTTTTTTAATACTTTTTTTGGTAGATGGACACGACCTTTATTTTATGTATTTATTTTTATGTGGTGCTGAGGATCGAACCCAGTGCCTCACACATGCTAGGCAAGCGCTCTACCACTGAGCTACAACCCCAGCCCCATTCTGTTTTTTGTTTTGTTTTGCTTGCCTTTCCATCTAACCTTTAGAGTTAGTTTTTTGTTATTGATAACATAACTTGTTAGTATTTTTATTGGGATTGCATTGAATTCATAGTTAAAATGGAGAACTGATATTTTAACAATATTGAGGTGTCCTATCTATGATCATGGAATATCTCTCCATTAATTTGGTTCTTCTATATTTGTATTAGAAATTTGTAGTTTTTGTCATATAGGTCTTTGTTAGATTTATATATAAATATTTCTCTTTTTATTGTTGGTGCTACATAAATGGTATTTTTTATTTCAAATCAATTATTCATTGCTGTTATATAGGAAAATGATGGACTTTTGTATATTAATCTCATATTCTACAACTTTGCTATATCATCTTATTAGGTCCTTGAATTTCTTATTGATTTTGGGATTTTCTACGTAGACAGTTGTGTCATCTATGGACAATATTTTCCTTCTTAATCTCATCATTCAACTTCCCTGTCTTTTCTTGCTATGAGATTTTTGCAATTATTGCTATGATCATATGAATTTTGTTATTCAGCTTGTTGATGTGATGGATCATTAATGTTTTTGAATTTTTTCTTTTTGGATACTGGGGATTGAACCTAGGGCCTTCCACCACTGAGTTACATCCCCAACCTCTTTTATTTTTTATTTAGAGATAAAACCTAAGTTGTGGAGGCTGGCCTTGAACTTGTGATCCTCCTGTCTCAGCCTCCTGAGTCCCTGGGATTACAGATGTGTGCTACTGTGGCTGGCTGTAGTATATAATTTAAAAAATACATTTTAAGATTCAATCTATTAACATTTGTTGAGGATTTTTTACATCCATCTTCTGTAGTTTTCCTTTTTTGTAATGTCTCTGTCTTGGGTTGTTGTAGGGTAATGTTGACTTTATTGCATGAATTAGAAAGTGTTTACTCTGCTTTTATTATGTGGAAGGGATTGTGGAGAAGAGGTGTCAATTCTTCCTTAAATATTTGAAAGAATTTACCAGTGAGATCATCTGGGCCTAGTTCTTCCTTTATTGAACTATTACTAGTCATTGATTTAATTTATTAATACATAGATTCATATTGTTCTCTCTCTTCATGTGCCTTTTGATAAGTTGTTCCTTTCAAAGAATTTGCCCATTTCATCTAAGTTACCAAATTTGTGGTCATGAAATTTTCATAATATTTCTTTTTTTTAAAAAATATTTATTTTTTAGTCGTAGGTGGACAGATTATCTTTATTTTATTTATATGTGGTGCTGAGGATCGAACCCAGTGCCTCATGCATGCTAGACGAGCACGCTACCACTGAGCCAAAACCCCAGCCCCTTCATAATATTTCTTTTTTTTTTAGTTGTAGATGGACACAATGTCTTTATTTTATTGCTTTGTATGTGGTGCTGAGGATCGAACCCAGGGCCTCGCGCATGCAAGGCAAGCGCTCTACCGCTGAGCTACAATCCCAGCCCCCCTTCATAATATTTCTTTATGATCCTTTTTTTTTTTTTTGACGCCAGGGATTGAACTCAGGGGTACTTGACCACAGAGTCACGTCCCCAGCCCTATTTTGTGTTTTATGTAGAGACAGGATCTCACTGAGTTGCTTAGCACCTCACCATTGCTGAGGCTGGCTTTGAACTCATGATTCTCCTGTCTCAGCCTCCCAAAGTGCTGGGATTACAGGCATGTGCTTCTGCGCCTGGCTTTTATGATCCTTTTTTTAAAGTTCATGGAGAGTTCAAAGCCAGCCTCAGCAACAGCGAGGCGCTAAGCAACTCAGTGAGACCCTGTCTCTACATAAAACACAAAATAGGGCTGGGGATGTGGCTCAGCGGTCGAGTGCCCCTGAGTTCAATCCCCAGTACCAAAAAAATAAATAAATAAAAAAATAAAGTTATGGAATTAGTAGTGATGTTCCCTCTTTCATTCTGATACTTTTTTTTTTTTTTTTGGTCTTTTTTCTTGGCTTGACTGTAGGTTTAATGGTTTTATTGATTTTTTTAAAATTTCTTTGATTTTATTGATATTTTTGAAGAATCAACTTTTGGTATTGTTGCTGAGGCTGGCCTCAAATCTTCAATCTTCCTGCCTCAGCCTTCTAAATTGTTGGAATTACAGATGTGTACTACGAGGCCCAGCTGAACAATACACTTTTTTTATTTTTAATATTTTTAAGTTGCTGGTGGACTTTTATTTTTTTCATTTATTTATATGTGGTGCTGAGGATTAAACTCAGTGCCTCACACATGCTAGGCAAGCGCTCTACCACTGAGCCACAACCCCAGCCCCTGAACAATACACTTTTGAGCAATGAATGGGTCACACCAAGAAATCAGAGGAGATTTCTACTTTGAAATTGACCTAATCCAGTGGATTAAATGGATTGAAATGGATCTAATCTAGTGAAGAGACTTTTTAATTTTGGTACCAAGGATTGAACTCAGGGGTACTTGACCACTGAGCCACATCCCCAGCCCTATTTTGTGTCTTATCTAGAGATAGAGTCTCACTGAGTTGCTTAGTGCCTCGCTGTTGCTGAGGCTGACTTTGATTGAACTCACGATTCTTCTGTCTCAGCCTCCCAAGTCGCTGATATTATAGGCGTGTGCCACTGCGCCTGCCATGGAGAGACTTTTGATTCTTTCATTTCCAAGATTTCTGTTTGGTTCTTCTTCAGAATTTCTCTCTTCATTGAAATATTCTTTCTTATCCCATTTTTCTCCCTTTATTCATTCTTTTTTTTTAATATTTATTTTTTAGTTGTAGGTGGACAGAATATCTTTATTTTTTTTTATGTGGTGCTGAGGACCGAACCCAGTGCCTCACGCGTGCTAGGCGAGCACACTACCACTGTGCCACAACCCCAGCCCCCTTTATTCATTCTTTAAACTTCTTTTTTTTTTTAAATTTTTTTTTTAGGTGTAGATGGACACAATATCTTTATTTATTTATTTTTATGTGGTGCTGAGGATCGAACCCAGTGCCTCACACATGCAAGGCAAGCGCTGTACCACTGAGCTACAATCCCAGCCCCTAAACTTCTTTTAATTCATTGATTATTTTGACAATCAAGTTTTTGAACTCTTTGGGACTTTATCCACTTGGACATCTATGGATTCAGTTATTGGGGTGTTATATGCCGTTGGAAGCATCTTGTTTCCTGATTTTCTCATGTTTCCCATATTTCTATATTGAGGTATTGAAATTTTTTTTTTAAACTTTTTTTAGTTGTAGATGGACACGATACCTTTATTTTACTTATTTGTTTTTATGTGGTGCTGGGGAACGAACCCAGTGCCTCACACATGCTAGGCAAGCGCTCCACCACTGAGCTACCACCCCAGCCCCAAGGTATTGAAATTCATGTCCGGTTAGAACTCCATAAAATCCAGACCAAAGAAAGAGTTTTAAAGGCAGAAGAGAGAGACATACCAGTTCACATTTACAGGAAAATGAATGAGGATAACATCAGATTTCTCAACAGAAATGCCGAAGTCCAGGAGGGCTTGGAACAATGTATTTTAAACCCCTACAAAACAACAGTTAGTCCATTTAATCTGCTTGAATGAATCTCTCCTCTACCGTTTTATGGAGGTCTCTTTAGTAAGCCACTTTCTCTTTACTATGTGTCTGGAGCCAGGGATCTATCTCTCTCAAAGGACCCACTGACCGTGTTCACAATGCTTTGATCAATGCCTGGCCCCTCTTTGAGTGGAGATGATGATGACTTGCAACTGTCATTACTTGAAAGCTAAGTGTGGGCTAGTACACCATAAATACTTACTAAAAACATTTCTATAACTCTACTACTCCAGAATTGGAAACTGGAGTAATAACGTATAATAGGCTAAAAAAAATCTTAAAGAAATTAAAATCGATATACATGTAGGATATGAAAACAGAAGAGAAAGAAGAAGAGGTATAAAAGGGAAAAGTAGAGGAAAAATTGGGGGAGGGGGAAGGAAGAGAGGCAGAAGAAGAAAAAGCAAGTAGCAGAAAAATGATAGTGTACAAGAAAAAGAGAGAGGTGAAATGAAGAAACCTGATTAACACATTACTTCGAAGAAAAAAGAAAGAACACATAAGCCCAACAAACAGTAAACCAAAAAACTAAAACAAACAAAAACAAAATAAATAGGGAAAATGGGAGAGAAATAAGAGAGACAGAAGGAAAAAGTGATGAAAGAGAAAAGAAAGGGAGAAAACTAGAGGGATAGAGTATAAGAAAGAGGAAGAAGAAAAAGAATTAAAAAAAAATTGGGCTGGGGCTGTAGCTCAGTGGTAGAGCACTTGCCTTGCAAGTGTGAGGCACTGGGTTCGATCCTCAGCACCACATATAAATACATAAATAAAGCTATTGTGTCCATCTACAACTAAAAAAATAATAATAATAACAACAACAACAAAAACCAGTTAACATATTGCAACCTTAAAAAAAAAATCTGAGTGTATATGCCATGACCCCAGCCACTCTGTAGGACGAGTAAGGAAGATCACAAGCCCAGGGCTCTGCCTTGGCAGCCCAGCAAGGGCAGGTCTGTGTCAAAACAAAAACAAAATGAGCTGGGGAAGTAGCTCAGTGGCAGGGTGCTTCTTAGTTCAATCCCAGCAGAGGGAAAATAAAAACAAAATGAATCAACAGAGCAGGGGGAGAGAGGAGAGGGGAGAGGGAGATGGATGGGGGGGAGAGGGAGAGAGAGAGAGAAGGGAAACAGCAAGGAGAGAGAAAAGAGAGGGCAGAGCATAAAAAAAGAGGAGAACAGTAGAATGAAAATAGGAAAGCACCATGCCCCTGGGGGTAACAGCTCATACCTAACTGTGTCCTTTCCAGAGCAGATGGGGTGTTTCTGAAAGTCCCATGTGATGAATACCCAGCAGCTTTGGCAAGTGTGTGCACACCTGCGTTCCTGGGACTAACGCACATTCTTTGCCTTGTCCTTCTCCAGGGAGGTTAGGGTGACTCTGAAAGTCCCACATGGTGAATCCTAGTGACTACAGCAGGTGTGGACACCTGTGCCCCGTGAATATCCATGCTCTGCAGCCCAGGTGGCTCTGAAAGTCCCATGTCAAATTCCACTGCTTGAGGGGGCTGGGGTTATGGCGCAGTGGTTGCGTGTTCGCCTAGCACACGGGAGGCACTGGGTTCGATCCTCAGCACCATATAAAAATAAAATAAAGATATTGTGTCCACCTACAACTAAAAAATAAACATTAAAAAAAAAAATTCCACTGCTTGAGATCTGGACACATTAAATTGTCCCAAAGTGCAATTGGTGTGTTTAGGTTTGTGTAGACCCAAACCGCCAGTTTCAGAGATCTTATCATCAGCCTTTTACAGGCTAGGGCTCCCAGTGTGTTCATACCACAGTCTCACTCTGATCCTCAGATGATTTTTGGATTGGATACACATGGACCAAATTGGAAAAAAAAAAAATGAACATGAGGTTGCTGGGTCTTGGAGATACAAAAAATAAGAGAAAAAAGAGAGAAGACAAAAACCAAACCAACCACCTAAACAAACAAACAAAAAAACCATGCCGAGATTTCTCATCTTTCACATAAAACAGACAGTAATGTCCCGTTTAAGAGTATTCCCCTTCCTAGCTCTTACTGACTCCAGGAGAAAGTACCTGAGAGTGCAGGTATGCCATTCAGCCACATCATCATTGTTAGGCTGTATTTAAGTCTTTGTTACACTCAAACTGAATACATGCCCGATAGAGTTGGCCTTTCTTTCTTGCTTTCTTGCTTTCTTTTTTAATATTTTTAGTTGTAGATAGACACAATATCTTTATTTTATTTATTTATTTTTATGTGATGCTGAGGATTGAACCCAGTGCCTCACACATGCAAGGCAAGTATTCTATATAAATACCAGCTCATGGAAGACTCCTTTTCTTTTGGCTATTTGTTTTATACTAATACTAGGCTGCTCTGAATATTAGGCTTGAAAGTCCTTAATGTATGTGAGGCAAGCCATCACTCTCTTTTCAGAAGACTTTGATCATTGTTAGACATTTGTTATTCCCTTTAGGTTTGCAAAAGCAGTTTTGTTGACCACTGAAGAGTCTGGGAGATTTATGAGATTTTTATGAGGTATGGTTTGGAAGAGGTGATGTCAATTTGGTTACATTGAGTTCTTTCCAAGAATATGTGTCATCTTACCACTGATATAATTCTGGTTTGATGATGCTCAGTAGAAATTTAAAAATTGTTGTTAGAATTATTAAATATTGACCATTTATCATAGTTAGTACTTTATTAAATTTGGCCTGGAGTAAAGTGCTTGCAAGTTCCCAAATGATCTCTCTTGTTGTAAATACATAGGTGAACTCAATTTCCCAATGGACAAGTTGTGACAATGTGCATGAAATAGTGTCTATCAGGTAATAAGCTCGATAGACGCTCAGCACACAGTGTTTATGAGGTCTAATCCTCTAAGCACCACTAAGAGCATGGAACAAATTAGTAGACATTTGGAAGGGCAACAGGAGTTCAGAAACAACTGTAGTGGGCTGGGATTGTGGCTCAGTGGTAGAGTGCTTGCCTCGCATGCGTGAGGCACTGGGTTCGATCCTCAGCACCATATAAAAATAAATAAAATAAAGATATTGTATCCACCTACAACTAAAAAAATGTTTAAAAAAAAAAGAAACAACTGTAGTGTTTGCATAAATCATGTAGGCACAGTGAAGCACTCTTATGATTTATGTTGGTGGATTGGTTCCAAGTTCCCTGATACTAGCAAAGTTTGAACTATGTGAGCATAGGACTGCTAATGTTCACTCTTCAGATTAGATGGTAGGACTTTGTTATGATAGATACTAAAAAGCAGTTCTACAAAGAGAAGTTAGGGTGGTCCAGCAGCACATCTACTCCCTGAGCCCACTAATGAGAAGGTGTTCCAACTGTGCTGCTTCCTCTCTGACTAGCTCAATTCTAGAATTAGAACTTTTATGTGGAGGGAGTGTTATCCAAGGACAAGAATTCTCATGACCAAGTCATGGAGCATATGTTTGGACACCACAGAATCATGTGAACCTTTTATGAATTGAGTGTAGATCCTCTGTTGTCAGTTGGACTCATCTCCCGTACATGTATGTGGAGTGTTTTAGGATTCAGTGGCTTTTCAGGATGTGGCTGTGGACTTTACCCAGGAGGAATGGGCTTTGCTAGATCCTTCCCAGAAGAATCTCTACAGGGATGTGATGCTGGAAACCTTCAGGAACCTGGCTTCTGTAGGTAAGAATGACATTCCTTTACTTAGTCAGTTATAGGACCAGGGTTTCTTGGTCATGCATGCTGTTCTGTTATTTGGAACGTGGAAAGGGAAGAATTTGGTGAATTGATCATAGGCATAGAAATCATTACAGTGTACATTAAATCAAGAAAGTAATAATTTTCATATAGTTTTTAAAATTGGTATTGAACACAGGGACACTCTACCATTGAGCTACCCACCCAGCATTTTTTTTTTTTTGAGACAGTGTCTCACTGTTGCCCAGGCCAGCCTTGAACTTGCAGTCCTCCTGCTTCAGCCTCTCCACTAGATGGGATTATGGGTATATACCACATGCTTGGACAATTTTTTAATAATTTCTAATAATTCATAATTCTTGTGTCCCCATTTTAGAAAACAAGTGGAAAGATCAGAACATTGAAGATCAGTACAAAAATTCTGGGAGAAATTTGAGGTAATTTGCATGTATGAGAGAAATCAAAGTCCCTTGAATGAATCCTAGTATGTCATGGAATTTTAAGAACAAACAAACAAAACAGATAAGTACAACTTTAAATTTATTTATCATTAGAAAGTTTTCACCAAAATATTTACTTAAATGTAACAGATATGTTTAGTGTTCTCAAAATAGTTCACTTGTAAACAACACTAAGCCCCTGCATACATGAATGTCACTGTTTTGAAAATAGCTAAATAGGATTCCTGTTTCAGTGTAATTCATCTACTCTTTTTTTTTTGGTACTGGGGATTGAACTCAGGGGTACTCGGTCACTGAGCCACATCCCCAGCCCCTATTTTGTGTTTTATGTAGGGGCAGGGTCTCACTGAGTTGCTTAGTGCCTCGCCATTACTGAGGCTGGCTTTGAATTAATGATTCTCCTGCCTCAGCCTCCCAAAGTGCTGGTATTGCAGGTATGTGTCACCGTTCCCGGCTTACATTTTTTTTTTTTAGTATTTTTTAGTTGTCGATGGACCTTTAATTGATTAATTTATTTATATACTGTGCTGAGAATTGAACCCAGTGCCTCACATATGCTGGGCAAGGCCTCTACTACTGAGCTACAACCCCAGCCCCTAATCCATCTACTTTTAAGTCATTCAGCCATGCATGGCAAAACTCCTAGACTTTCCCTGATTTGAGGAGCAATATAACTCCAACATTTACTAATAGATAGGTAATAATAGCCGAACTATTGCTAATGCAGTTATCATTTTTTCCAGAACTTATGTGGTAGAGAGACTCTATGAAAGTAAAGAAGGTGATCAGTGTGGAGAAACCTTCACCCAGACTTTAAATCTTAATCAGAGTGTGAAAATTCCTGCTGGAGTAAAACCATGTAAATGCAGTGTGTGTGGAAGAGTTTTCCTGTGTCATTCATCCCTTAAGAGGCACCTGAAATCTCACTCCAGATCCAAGTCACATGAGTGTGAGGAATATGGAGAGAAGCCACATAAAT
>PVHX01012170.1:0-60552 GCA_004024805.1 Geosciurus inauris | reverse complement strand
TTTTGGTACTGGGGATTGAACTCAGGGGTACTCGACCACTGAGCCATATCCCCAGCCCTATTTTGTGTTTTATGTAGAGACAGGGTCTCACTGAGTTGCTTAGCGCCTCGCCGTTGCTGAGGCTGGCTTTGAACTCGCGATTCTCCTGTCTCAGCCTCCCTAAGTGCTGGGATTACAGGCTTGAGCCACCGCGCCCGGCGGTTATAGCTCTTGTTGGGCTCTGGAAACAGCTTCCTCACTCTGTCCCTTAGCATGAAGGAGGGATCACGCTCTCACTGTTGCTCGTACCGCCTACTCTCTCTCTGACCCTTCCCTCCTGTGCCTCTGTAAACAGTCCCCACCTTGAGCTCCTCAGTTACCACTGTAGGTGTGCCCGCTGCCTCCTGCAGGGGCTTTTACCAACAGGCGGAGACTAGCATGCTGGATTGCCACCTGTCACCCTATGTTAGGTATGATTCAGAAGTCGCACTTGGGATTCTAACAGTTCAAATCCCAGATATTTTTTCAAGTTCATCATAAGTCAAACACAATTTTTATTGATGTGGTTTCCAAATGTAGACTCTGGACTCCAGGAGTAAGCTGAATCCAGAATCTTGAATTCTCACACAGACTCTTCCAGGTGCAGGATCTCCAGCAGCTCTCTCTCCGTGGGGGCAGGCCAAGGCCGCACAGGCACCTGTCCACTTCCTCCACTAGTAAGCCAAGCTGGCCTGCAGGTGCCCTCTAGCCTCAGAACTCAACCGGAAGTGGGCAGGTCCTCCCCAGGCTGGAGGAAGACTGGGCGACTCCTCAGATCCACAGACCTCAACCGTTTGGTCCACATTCATTCAGAGAGGTATGAGCTGGAATGGATCAGGAATAATTTTTGAAATTTCTTCTCTACCTTGACACAAGTGAGGTCAATTTGTATATTGTACTAGTTTTGTTAAAAAAAAAAAAAAAAACATGCGGAGACCTGAGTTAACCGGCTCTGTGGGGACAGGCACAAGGGCCCATCCAATGACAGTGTCAGTCCACCCTTCAGAAGATGCTCCTTCCAGAGGGCATGCCTGCTGCCTGTGCTGGATCAGAAACTTCCCCACAGAGTGAACAGGAGGGAGCGTGGAGCTCCCGGGAAGGCCCAGGGCCTGCTCTGGAGGGTGTCAGGATAGCACCTTTGTACACAACACAAGTACACATGACCCAGCGAAGACCACTGAAGTCAAGGTGAACAGGAAGGAGGACAGGGTGACTGGAACAAAGACTGAGCTCCCTGCCAAGGCCTCTTTCTCTGTCAGTGAGGGGAGATGGTACCAGCAGTGACTGAGGTACAGCGATGGGGGCTGGGGGGAGGCAGGAAATGAACTCAGCCGACAGCAGCTGTGCAGGGCTGGGCTTGGGCCTCAGGTAGCGCCCTTTGCCTTAGCATTTTTGTCTTTGAGCTCATGAGGTGCGCGATGCTGATCCAACCCGCGCAGGCAAGCTGCCTCGTCTCCGCGTCCTGGGCAACTGGGGTTGTAGAGAAAGGCCTCACAGGACCACCAGTTACTATTTGCCCATCGGTGGATTCCTCTTACTCTCTCCCTCTCAATAATCATGTTGTTGCCAGCTGTGTCCCTGAACAGGACTTCGTGGTTAATCACGACATCTCAGATCCCTGCATGGTTCTGCAGCTCCACGGCACTGTAGAAACCAGCCCACCCGTGGTTTCTGCAGTGGTGGTTGTCTGCTCACTCTCGCAACCCAATCCGTGTTTTAGGGTCAGAAACGCCTTGGGGAAGAGTAAAGAATTCTCCCCAACTCCGCCCACCCACAGGCCAAGGAAGGACCAGGACACTATCATTCACCAATGCGCCTTCAAGACATGCAAGCAAGGGTGCCACAGGGTTTTATAAAACCCATCTCCATCTGGTTGTGTTGGGCTTTTCTTGTCTCCCTCAGGCTGTGTGTGTTCCCTGCCATTCCACAGGGACCTCCTCTGTACCTCAGACCTCGCCCCTCACACGGCAGAGCTCTCCTTCCTCTATTCCTTCTGTTGCTCCTGGAATGGTCTTTCAGCTGCAGTGAGTCCTGGACCAGATCTTCCTTCATTATTTAATAAGGAGATGACAGTGGCATTGTCTGGAGGCCCAGCTCTTGTGGAACAAGGTGAGGCAGATCCATAAAAACCCACTGTGACTTCTTCCCCTAAAGAACTAAAGTGACCAGAGTGAAGAAGAAAGATTTGACAACACACTCATTTAATGGAGATCCAAGACATTCAGAAGAAACAACCAGAGCTGAGCACTGCTGACAGGCCAGACTTGCTTCAGGACCGATTTCCTGGGACTTGTTATGAAACAAATGAGCAGAACCGAGTTCTGTGTCCACAGCCTTCCTGGATGCACACGGGACTCTCCAACAAACTACAGCTCCTTGTCCTGCCCACCTTGCTAGTCTAGGACACACTGCCAAATACGTAAGGGAAGCCCTAAAGCACAGAGGGCCTTGGCAGCAGAACACGGCAAGAGCAGGTCCAGCATGGGCCCCACCTCCACGTCTGCTCTCTTCCCACCACTGTCCTTCCAGTGTCCTTCCGGGGGATGCTTTCAGCTCTGCCTGTGGAAGATCCCCAGCATGCCCAGCCCTTGATGGGCAGGGCCGTGTGCACCTGGGCCCTGTGCTAAGCTGATATGCAAGCAGGCCAGGCCCTGTTCAATCCTCCCTCCTCCTCTGCAGCTTAGTCCTGGTCTCCTCTTGCCGGCGTCTCCAAGCAGCGATGATGGCTTCGTCGTCCATCTCCTCCTCTTCCTCCCTGTCGGTGCTTCTCCGATACTGGGTCCTCCGCCCAGAAGCAAACCTCCCCTCCTCTCTGTTTTCTGTCCTCTCTTTCTCTCCCTCCTCTTCAGACCTCATGAAGCTCTGGGTGAACTTCCTCTTGGCTCCAAACTCAGAGAAGTCCGACTTGGATGACTCTTCCACATCCTCCCAGTCCCTGGGCCGAGCCCAATTCCGGTGCGGTGGCTCTGGGGACTCTTCCCCTTCGGAGGGCTCAGGGGTCCGGCGGAAGAAGTAGGGCTCTGGGTTCTCCTCGTGGGAGCTGGAGGTCTCACTGAATGTGGACCTGGAGAACTTATGTGTCTCTCTGCCCTCCCTGCTGGAGGACGAGGAGAAGCGAGACGTGCTCCTTACAGAGCTGCCGTCCACATCGTGGTAGGAGGCAGTGTCCTGCTCCTCTGACCGGGACTTGGAGAACTTGTAACTGGAGGATTTGGACTCAGTTTCCCGGTGCAGGGAAGATCTGGTGTACCTCCCCCTGGAGCCTCCAGACCAGTCACTCTGGGGAGGAGAGTCTTCCTCTGTCCTGAGGCCACTGAGCCATTTATTGATGCTGCTGTCCACCTCCCTGCCAGCTCTGCTGCCACTCCCACAGTGATCAGAGACCGCTAGGGAGGAGGAGGTGTCCGTTTCAGGCTTTTGGGAGTTACTGCGGGAAGAGTATCGGAAGCTCCCAATGGCACTGTCTGTGTCCCCATCTCTGTCACCCGCACCATCATCCTCACCTTCCTTGACCATCTTCTTCTTGAAAAGCGAGCTGCGTTTGTTGTCTGAGGCCAGCTTCTCCATTTTGTACTCAGACATCTTGTCCCTCAGCTCCATCTGCATCTCCCTCTCCTTCCGGCCGAGCTCCTTGAGGTTCACATTGTCGGCAAAGAGGCTATAGATGGGCTTGCTGGTCCCCCTCACTCTGCTCCCAGTGCCCTCAGCCCTCGAGCTCAGCGAGGTACCAGAGGACAGCATGGACTGCATGTCGGAGCTGGCTCTTGCCTGGCTCTGAGACAGGAGGCGGTCACCCAGGAAGGAGCTGCTCTGCCCACTGAGCATGGAGGCTTGGTCGTCCCCTAGGCAGCTGGCGGCTGGCGCTGCCTTCAAGCTTGCAGTGGATGGCGAGCGAGACAACAGCAGCATTTCACTCTGCTTCTGAGCGAGGGTCTCACTGACTACGCTGGCAATCCAGTTCTGAATGCTGGCAATGGAAATGGTGTCCCCAGGCCCCACTGGCAGGCTAGGCAGGGGTGTGCTGGGGTTGGCAGCTGAGTGCTGGCTCTGGGTGCTGAGCACTGACGCTGTGTCCCCATTAGCACTGGCCGAGGACACTGCAGAGCAGAAGGCCGACAGGGGGATGCTGCCACTGGCCACCGAGCTGTCCACCTCCCAGCTGCCCATGGACTGGCTCTCCTCCAGCGTCTGCCGGCTTCTCTCCAGCAGCTCCAGCCTTCGTTGCCTCTTCTTGGCCAAGACCACGTCCTCTCCCTTGCCCAGCTCCACCACCTCCTCCTGGTTCTCGCTGCCCACCTTCTTCTGGTGTTTCAGCTTCCAGGCCTGGTAGGCCGTCAGGTTGACGTCACCGGGGGCGGCCTCCCTGCTCTGCTCACTGCTGCCGTCTCCCGCCTCCAAGTCTTTCTTGTGGAATCCAAACTGGATTCTCTTGATCTTCCACCTCTCCAGGGCAGTGAGCTTGTCCTTGTTCCTGCTGCAGAAGTTGTAGAAGGAGCTGGCCTCGGAGGACACACTCTCCTGGTCGTCCTCCTGCACCCCGCTCCCGGCCTCCGAGCCGGCCTCTGAGCCAGCCTCTGTGCTGGCCTCCGCCTCTTCTCTCCTGCTCCTGGAGCGGAATTTCCGAGTGGCTTCCCTCTCAATCTCCAGCAGCCTCTCGTTCCACACGTCCCAGGTGCTGTCGGTGGACACTGAGTCGGAGCGGTGACGAGCACCTGGGCTGGGGCCAGAGCGGAGCACTTGGCGCAGGACGCGCGCTTCCTGGGTGAGTGCGCTCTCGCTGCTCTCGGAGACGCTGCTCTGGCTGCGGGTGCGCTGGCGCCTCCTCCCCGGGCCGCTGTCCCCCTCCTCCCCCTCCTCTTCCTCCTCCTCCTCCTCCAGAGCCCATCGCTGGTGGCCCTGGGCATGGTACTGCTCGTTCCGGCTCTGCCACTCCTGCACGATGCTCTCCACGCCCTGGTCCTCGAGCTCCTGCTCCTGCTCCTGGCCGGCCTGGTGCGCCGAGGCCCAGCGCGTGCGCCGCCCACCCCCGGCCGCCCTGCCCGCCCTGAGGCCCTGGCCCTTCTTCCACTCTTCATACAGCCTCTCCTCCTCCTCCTCGTCAATGAGGGTGAGGGGCTTGGAGGCCTGGCTGGCCTTGCCCAGGGAGCAGCCGCTGAAGTGGCTGCTGGCGTCGTCCTCCTCCTCCACGGTCAGCGTGTGCACTTGCACCCCGGTGTCCTGGCCCTGGGCCTCGCCCGCACCCTCTGGGCCGAAGTCCTCCTCCCTGTCCTCCATCAGCTGCTCATTGAGCTCCCGCAGCTGCTTCAGGAAGCCGTCGTTGGGGTAGATGGCCCGCTTCTTGCGCACAGTCATCAAGGCCTCCAGGATGGCCATGTTGTGGAAGATCATGAGGTAGGCGACGACCAGCACTGCCGACCGGCTGATGCCCATTTCGCTGCTCACCAGGACTTTCCCTGCAAACAGAACACACCGGAGACATGATGCAACCTCAGTGGCTGCCAGGGCCACTTCTCTGAAGCGCTGAGGCTCACCCGGGTGGTGTTCATCCACCCTGAGTCCCCAAATCAGAGTAGGTCTCGGGGCTGAAGAGCACCACCCAGCCTGAGGCTGGCTGTACGTCCTTGAAGCCGGCTGGCCACCATCCAGCCTCTGCAGGACGCTCCCTGGATTGGGATCTCACTGGCTGGCAGACACAGGCACACAACGCCCTTCATGTTGGATCACTGGATTTCTGGAAACTGCTTCCTATGCTGGGGCACAGCATACCAGTGCAGCAGGCAGCCAGTGCTCCTATTCTGACATTCTGGATTCAGTAATGAATACATCTACATGACCCAGACCTTATGTGCAAAAATGCTTAAGAAGATCTCTATCATATTCTTCCCTAAATATTTTTTTTCTGGCTATCCTGTGTCTTTCAGTCAGTATTCAAATTTTTTTTTTTTCATATTTCTGTGCTATTCCAGCCATGCTCCTCCAGGCTAGGAGCATGGGTCTAGGAGCCTGGGTCTAGGATGGAGAGAGACAAGTAAGATTTGGACTAAAAGGCATAGAGTAGGTGCAACCCTCCCCATTCTTGATCTAGGCACCTGGCCTCTGTCTATGCATTCTGTATTAGTCAGCTGTTCATTACTATAATGAAAGACCTGATGCAAGCTACTTTATGAAGAAAAATAGTTTATTTGGGCTTATGGTTATGGAAGTGCAACATCTAGGGGCCTCATCTGGCAGAGCTGGCAGAGTCCCAAGGCAGTGCATAGCATCACAGGACAAGAGACAGGGAGCGTGCATTTGTGTCTGCCTTCATCTCTTCCCCATCTTAAAAAGTTTCCAGGATGCAATCATGAGGGCTCCACCCTAATGCCTGCATCTAAACCCCATCACTTCCCAAAGCTCTCAGAACACCATACTCTGATTAAGTTTCCACCCTCTTAATACCTCACAACAGGATTAAATTCCAATATATGACGTGCTGGGGGACACTCCGACCATAGCACTATGTACCCGAGTGGTGGCCTGGGTGGATATGTCACACAATGAACTCAAGACAACATTTCTATCAACTGAAATCTATAAAACTTTAAAGAAACATTGCTAAGTCTGTCTCTTTTATCTCATAGCGTCTCACAAATCCCCTCCTGTACTTTGGTAGCTGTAACTTGCTCATACAGTCTGTGGGGCTCTTCCAAGTCTTGACCCCGCCATTTAGCATGTCAGTTATCTGCTGCAGAAGGTGAGGCAGGGAGCGAGGCTGGAGGGAGAGGAGAGGCCACCCTCACCACAGGCTGGGTGCACGTCTACTGCCAGCAATGTGGGTATCGGATGTGGGCAGACCCCTCATGAACACTGATAGGTCAGTTCAGCCTGTCCAGTTAGGGGTGGCCAGGGCCGCCATGGAACAGTTAGACGCTGAGGTCAGCAGTAGAGGCGCCTCCTGTCAATCAGCGGGTTTTTCCTGACTCACCAGGACTTCTCTTCCTGCCCTAAGCCCTCCTCTTCCTGACCGGGCCTTTAAAAATTGTCTGTACCCCAGAACATGTGCGCCATTCTCCCGGACACACTCTGATGGACGGGAGAGTTCAGCCCAAGAGTGTGTATTTCCAATAAAGCCTTTCCCAGAGGTTTTAATTTGCCTCTTTTTGGTCATCTGGCTTTACAAGCACCACCAAGGAGCCTCCTGCACCCAACGCATCTTCCCTGTTCCACCCTCCCCACGGGCTCTCAGGGTGGCTTGGTGGCTCAGGGAACGAGTTCCAGTCTCATTCACCCTGTGATGCTGCAGGGACCTGCCAGCCACCGTGTCTGGTGCTCTTGGCTCCCACTCCACAGGGAGGTTGGCCTTGCTCTCCAGGTTCAGTGGAGAGAACAGGCCCCTTCCACAGACCCTGGACAGATGCACACAATGGGTCAAAAGGCCCAGGTCTTTAAAAGTAGGAGATTTTCAGCATTGCATTACACACTTGTGTGCATATCCCGTTAGACGTTACCTATCCTTGCTGTTGGTGGTGACAGGAAAGGTCCTTCCCAGGAATCACTGACATATTGTTTATTATAGTAATGGTATGACTTTTTAGGCATTTGCCAAATGCTGGGTGTTGTGCTAAATAAAGCCTCATATGCATTTGAAGATTTTTATTCCTCATGGCAACTTTAGAATTAGATGTTTTAATCTTTGTTCTATGTTTAAAAACACTTGAGCTCCCTGGGAGAAGGAAAATAGCCCAAGTTCAGTTGGTAAAAGCCAAACAAGTCCTGGACTCAGGTTCAAGTTTCTGGGCAGCAGCACTGCACTCCACGTGCCATGCTGTGACCCACCGTCCTGGCTCCAGCTGTCCTACCTGGGACACACAGAACCCCAGGCTCTCCTGTCGCTACTCTCACTTCCCTTCCCACTGGGACCAGGGCAGTAGCACTTGGGTTCAAGGCACCCAGAGAAACCTCCCAGATGGCCTTTCCAGGCCAGATGGTCAACCCAGGAAGCACATCACTGGATAGTGCCTGCCTTGTGCTGGCCACCACCCGGCATTCCCCTCGTTCTCTTGTCGTTCATTTCCTGTCCCTTCGCGGTGGTGTAAGCGCGTCCATCTGTGGCCTCTGTGCCGACAACAGCACCAGCACCTGTGAGGCCCTCCAGAATTACAAGCTGGATGAGTGATCGTCCTGACCTTCCTCCACTTCCTAGAGAAACAGCTGTGTTGACAGATTCCCTCCAGACAACCAGGCTGTTCCGGTAACATTCCCCACCTCGCGTCCCCAGGGCCTTCCAGCAGCAGAGCCCCTCACCTCTGTAGGTCAGCAGTGCCTCGTCGAGGAACTCCGCGGCCTTCCGGAAGTGCTGGGAGATGTCCACCTCGGGGAAGTCATCCACCTCCAAGCCCAGGTACTGGATCTCCAGCCCAGTATAGAATTCAGGGCCAGTGTAGACGCCGGTGCCATGCGCAGCATTCAGGATGTGGGTGATGCCCAGCCTCTTCAGCCGCCCCTTGTTCACAGCCACACTCCTGCGGGGAGAGCAGGACAGGTTTACCACAGTGATGGGAGCCTGCTCTGGGTCTGGAGAACCAGCAGGGTGAGTACCTCCATCTCTCCCCCTGGGCGTTGGGGTCACTGTGAACACCTGTACTTAAAGGGGCCATGACTTGCCTGCAGCACAAGAGAGAGAGAGGAGACGAAGCTGGATGGGGAAGGGCAGGATGAGAAGAACAAGACCAGGGTGCAAGGAAGCTTCAGAGTGGTCTAGATCCTCTAGGTTACACATCCTATGTCTTTGGAAATCACATTCACCAAAGCACAAAATTAGCAGACAAAACATTAGGTGTGCTGTGCATGAATAACCCACACCGCATTTACCCAAATCCCTTCATATGCACTATCTTATGTTCTCCTTACAGTAAACTTAAGGGCAGCTATTTTAGCTCCCATTTGAAGATTATAAAAACAAATGACTGCCCAAGGCTGTGAAAGAAGGAAAAAACAACAAGAACCAATGTTTCGAGCTCTTTGTGCTGGAGCTGAACATGCGGGGCTCAATTTGAAGAGCCCTGAGCACAGGCCTGCCTGGGAAGGAGCAGGGCCTTGAGCTGGGGCCGCTGGAGATGCCTGGTGGCCACAAGGCAAGCGCTTCTGGAGGTGCAGGTCTGTGTAGAACAGGCAGGATTCGGTGCTCGCCCTGGGAATCAGCCTCCAGGCACCCAGCACTGCAGGGAGGTGCTTCAGACCTCGTGTCCACAGTGATCTCCTACTGCCTGCCTGGACTCAGCTCCCTCCTGTGCTGGCGGATATCCGGGTAATCGCATTGTGAGCACACCCACCAAGTGGGCAGTGGACCAGCAGTTTCACAAATTCACCTGCTGGTACCAATTATGCATTGGTGAGGCCTTGGAGCGAGAGACTGGGAACGAGTTGTTTTTGTTTTGGAAACCACTCATGAACTTTCAAAAAATAACATTTTTGTGATTATAAAGACAATAAATGTCTAGGAAACTTGTAAAATTCATAAGAAGCCTAGATAAGAAAACTAAAGCCGGGGGCTGGGATTGTAGCTCAGCGGTAGAGCGCTTGCCTTGCATGCGTGAGGCCCTGGGTTCGATCCTCAGCACCACGTACAAAGCAATAAAATAAAAACATTGTGTCCATCTACAACTAAAAAAATATTAAAAAAAAAACTAAAGCCACTTGCAAACCCACTTCCCGGAGTTGTGTTAATATTCTACACATTTCTTTCCAACTTGTTTATGGAAAAGCGTGCGCGCCCCTCGACCCTACCCCACGAGCACACAGTGTTCTTTTGTGATCCAGTCTTCCTCTGGCCATGTTACACACTCTCATGTGTAGGTGTATATGTATGCAGACCAGCACTGCCAACGACCCCTGCCCATCAGTCAGAGGGCTGTTACGGATGTCAAGAGATGGTGGAGATGGGGAGGCGGCAGGAGTCTGTCAGGAGAGGAGGCCCAGAGGAGGCACCCGAGGAGAAAGGCTGGAAAGGGAGCCTGGGGTTCTCTGTGTGCAGGTGGTGGGGAGTCTATTCCAAGGCCAGGGAAAGGTTACGTGGTCAGGCAGCCTCCATGGGTGCAGCCAGGAGGGCTTGGGTCAAAGTTGAAGGAATGTCATCCCTCCCAGACTCTAACAGAGGGGGAGGATAAAGAGTGCTGTCCCCCCGTGGTTACACTCACTTCTCAGCTATGAAGACATTGGGCCAGACCTCATCCACCTCATTCCGTGGGGCCTCCTGGCGGTCCTGGACCAGGGCCCGCTGCAGGTCCAGTACACAGGGAGTGTTGTAGAGGCTGGTGTCATCCATCTTCTCCCTGACCCGGTTGTACAGGTCCTCCACCAGCAGCTGCTCGGCAGACTCCAGCATGCCCGGACACTCTGCATCTGCTTTGAGCCCCCGAGGCTTAAGTTCTAGAAGGGACAGGTGGCATTCGCATCAGGGAGTGAGAATACCATAGCCTTCCCTGTTCCTGGGAGGACTTGCTCTTGGCCAGCTTGCTCAGGACTGGGCATGACCTGAATGCCATGGGATCTGCCAGGATGGACTTCATATGGCCCCAGTGGCCCTCTGCACTGGTTGGCCACTGGGGTCGAGGTCCGCTGCAGGTGGGCCTGAGTGACAGGAAGCAAGCAGGGTTCCCTTATTCTCTCCTTGGTTTCTCTAAAACTGGCTGCTAACAGTTTAGACCTGGGTCCTGGAGAACTAGGGTCTGTCGGATTCAGTCTTATGACTCCTCAGGTGCCCAGCACAGAGTGGATGCTCTGAGTTATTTACCAGATGAATGAGCGATGCTCTTCCCTAACTTGGTTCCCTCTGCAGTTGGACTCCCTTACCCGCACAGTGCTAATAACCCTGGGAAAATAAAGCTCTCAGGAGTCTCGGAGGCAGCGCTACCTGAGAGTGTTCACTTTAGCTTATTTCAGTATCTGCTTCCCAGCACCAGAGTCTGAGCCCTGAAGTCCTCAGCTGTCCAGACCCCAGACAGGTGGCCCCAGTTTGCGGTGAGCTCCCATGGCAATCTCAAACCAGGACCCGGTGTCTTTCCGACACTACGTCAGAAAAGCTCAAGTTCCAGACCTGCTCAGATTCCAGTTCACCCAGCCGAGCTGATCTGATCGCCTGATGATTTACTAGCTCACAGTTTAGCAAATGGGTGGAGGGCCAGGGGGCAGGATGCTTTCCTTCTCTAAGAAGATGGGAAGGAATAGGGGAGAGAAAACCCTTTCTAGGTAGCCAAATGTACTGACAGAGAGAAGAAGAAAGAAGAGAGGTGTATCCAGGCGCGGTGGTGCACACCTGTAATCCCAGCACTTAGGGAGGCTGAGACAGGAGAATCACGAGTTCAAAGCCAGCCTCAGCAATGGCGAGGTGCTAAGCAACTCAGTGAGACTGTGTCTCTAAATAAAACACAATGTGGCTCAGTGGTCAAGTACCCCTGAGTTCAATCCCTAGTACCAAAAAAAAAAAAAAAGAAGAAGAAGAGAGGCACAGCCTCTGCATTGAACATGGCCTCTGGCTTGCACCACCTTCTCCCTGATGGGTGGCCTCTGGCAGCCAGCTGTGGAAGCAGCAGCCACATTTAGAAGATGGACATAACTCAGCCCTTCAGAGAAGCATCAGGCAGGTGTCTAAAGTGGGCTGCTGTTCCAGGACTGGGAGTCCAGGGAGTCCTGGCTCTGCCTGGGCCCTGGTGGAGGGTCCGTCTCTGCAGTGTGTGGCGCCTGCCCCTCACAGCTCTAGTAGGTCCCAGCTCTAAACGCTCTCTGATCTCTGTTTCAAAAGCAGAAAGAAGACTCCGCAATGCCAGAGCTCTCTGTTGTTTAAAAATAGATGAAGCGTTTCTATTTTTCCCACCGCTCAGATTTCTCTCCTGGCTCCCTGGGGTCTCATACAAATGTAAAAGTAAAAAGAGATCTCTTTCCTCCACTACCTGTAGAAAGAGCTCTCCCAGGCCTCAGTAGAAGACCCAGCATTGTCTTCTGAGCTATGTAAGCAGAGGTTGTTTTGATTTCCTCCCTTTTCAGTTTACAAACACATGCCCCAGTCCCTCACCTGGCCCTCCTGCTTTCCACGGGCCTCTGGTTAGAGCACGTGGAATTTGTATTTCCCTCACTTTGGTTAGAGCACACCTCCCTGCCTGAACAGTGTTCCAAATTATTCCTATTACCTGAGGCTTTGGAGGAAGTGAAGCCCACTCGCCTCTCCCAGCCGTTTCCCAGGTGGTGGCGAGGAGACTCCCCTGAGAACTATGGGCCCTTGACACCCAACTTTGCCCTTCTGATCTCTAGCGAGCCAGTAAATTTTAAACTGTCACCTGACACATTTTCTTTTCTCTATGATACATTGGCTTTTCTTTCCTCTCAGTCTTCAGTCACTGAGGCTGATGAAACTTAGGTTTAATGTCCTAGAAAAGGGGAGAGTAGATACAACCTGGAATGAAAAAGCCATTTCTCATCTTCTGCTTCAAACTAGACGCCGAGTGTCCACAGCATTCTGTAGACTTGAAAGCACAGCTTTCAAAGAGAAAGGGAGGTTTCTGCCACTCCTCAAGCTGGACTGTGACCTATCAAGGCCTGGAGAGCGGCCTGCAGAGCAAAGCACAGGGCCGAGATGACCCAGGGCAGAGGCTAGGAGCTCCCCAACAGGAAGGAGGTGGAAGGCCCTGCGGCGCTGGGGTGTGTGGGAGAAATGCCGAGAGCCAGGTCAAGGTGGAGGCACTGCCTGGGGGACAGAGGGGCTGGGAGGAGCTGCGGCCTCCCGTCCCCAGAGCAGCCAGCCGGGGCAGCCAGCCAGGGCACACTGGATTTCTGGTTCTTGGTGAGGTGTGAGGGTTCCAGATGTCCTCCAGAGCCCCTGGTGGGGACCCGAAGGGTCAAGGGTCCAAGAGAGCCTGTGGTGAGTGTGGATAAGGTGTAGCATGTGTAGCTGGCATGACTAGGCCAGGGAAGGGACTGAGCCACCTTGGCGGGAGCCAAGGGCCAGTAGGTGCTTCCTCAGCAGTGCTGCCTGGCTTCCCCTACCCCAGAGACATGAGGGGCCCCCAGAGGAAGCCAAGGAGTGAAGTGTGGACGATCATGTGTGGACTAGGAGAAAAATAGCCTGTTGGGATGAGCATCCTAGATGACAGTCTGTGGTCTGCTTCAAGACGTACAGCGTCCCCTCGCTCCTGCCCTTTCTCCTCCCCATGGACACCTCAGTTGAAGACCACCAGAAGCGCAGAGGGTGAGGGTCTCAATCCAGACACGCCTTTACAGATCTGTTTGGATACTCCCAGTCATTTTGGGCTCTCAGGCTTGTGACTGTCCCATAAGCCACCCCACCCAGCCCTTGAAGCTAACCAAGAAGGCTCAACCGGAGGCCCCGGGGGCAGCTTGGGGCTGCCTCCCGACAGCCATGGTGAGCTGCCACCCCTCACTCCAGAGTCGACAGGTGGGTCTGGCAGCTCTGCCCTCTTCACACAGCTCTCCTGAATGGACAGGCAGCTCTGGGGAAGCACAGGCCGGGGCCTCCCGTGGGGGGGCCCTCCCCCCAGCCAGTGCCCACACGTCACCTTCACTGATGATTTGTTTGGCTGCCATGGCCGAGGAAAGGTGAATGGGCTCCATGAAGATGCTCTCCGTCTCTGCATCCGAGACCATTGAGAACCTGGAAGAGAGGACATGCGGGTGAGCCACCCTGCGTAGCTCTGAGGGGCGGGCATCTTGTCAGAGGTGCAGCCTGGACCTGGAGTGAGCCTCCAATGGGGAACTGTGAGCCACAGGGGGAAAGCCCACCAGCCTCGGGAACTGTGTGTGTGTGTGTTAATCTTTCCTTTAGGACCAGAGATATGGGAAGATTTCATGGATACCATTTCTGAGTGCCCCCTATGAAGTTAATTCTGACAAATATTACCATTCCTGCTTTACACATGAAGAAACAGTGACTCAAACACGTTGAAAAAATTCCCTTGGGCAGATCTTGGTTGCAAACACAGGGCAGTCCTGCTGTAAGTCCTATTGTAGTCTGTTCACCACAATTCACTGATACCACTCAGATCAGAACAGAGAAGTGAGGCCACTGGTAGGAGCAACCCGAGCCCCAAGGCCCAATATAGATGCTGACACAGAAAAGTACTTTAAAAATACTTGTTGAGCTTGGGAAAGTTAAATCAAGTTGAGTCCAGCTGAACTGAACAAAGCCAACTTGGGCTGAGATAAATTAGAATGGAACTAAATTGAACTGATCAGCAAAACAATTGCCTTGAAGTGAGCACCCACAACACCAGAGTCCACCCTCAGAAAATGGGTGTGCTCGGCATCCACAAGGCCAAGGAGAAAGTGCCCTTGCCAGGAGAGAGCAGTAGCCTGCGGCTGTCCCCAGGATGTGACCAGACCTGTCCGTGCAGCTGGAGGGACTGCACAATGTGACCTTACCATCCACAGTAACCAAGACTGTGTGGTACTTGTTGAAAATCCAACACAGACCAACGGAACAAAATGGAGAGCCTAGAAATAAATCCACATGAATAAATCTGCAAATCGAATCTCAGCAAAGGTGCCAACAGAATGCACGAGAGAAAGGACAGCTTCTGCAGTATGAATGGGACCGCTTCCTCAATTTCTTTCCAGCAAGTTCATATTTTTGGAACATAAAAATGTTATCAATTTTTAAAAAAATATATTTTAGTTATACATGGACACAATGTCTTTATTTGGTTTACTTGTTTTTATGTGATGCTGAGGATCAAACCAAGTGCCTCACACATACGAGGCAAGTGCTCTGCCACTGAGCCACAACCCCAGCCCCGATGTTATCAGTTTTTTTAAATTTAATTATTTTACTTAAATGCATTTCAAGTCATAGTACATAAACAGAGCTCAGTTTTCCCATTTCTCTGGTCCGATGTTATCAATTTTTGATGTTAAGTTTGTGTCCTGAAACATTACTGAGTGCGTCTATCAGTTCTAATAGTTCAGGTGCAGTCTATAGGTTTTTCTAGAATCATGCCACCTGCCGACAGGGATAGTCTGACTTCCTCCCTCCTATTTGTATTCTTTTATTTCTTGTTCTTGCCTAATTGCTTTGGCTAAGACCTCCAGTACCACGTTGGATCCAAGTTGTAGAAGTAGGCGCCCTTGTCTTCTTCCAAGTCTGAGAGGAAATGCTCACAGCTCTTCTCTGCTCCTGCAAAGATGCTGTGGGTCTTCCACGTACAGCCTTTGTTCTGCTGAGGTCCGTTCCTCCTGTGCCGAATTCGGAGTTTTCATCATGAAGAGCTGCTGGCTTTCACTAAATGTTTTCCTGTATCTATTGAGATGATTCTTTGGCTGTGATGCATTGTACTTATTGATCTGTGTATGTCTACCCATCCTGGAACCCTCGGTCCGTCGTTCTTGATCAGGGTGCACGGTCCTTTCATGTGCCATTGGATTCACTCTGCTGGCGTTGTTCTGAGCACTCTGCATCACTGCTCGGTGCTCCTGGTTGTCATCGCTGTGTCCTTGTCTGGTTTGGGTATCAGGGTAATGCTGGTCTGGGAAGAGTGACTTTGGAAGGCCTCCCTCCCTTTCAATTTTTTGCAACAGTGTGGGAAGAACTGGCGTTAGTTCTTCAAACATTTGGTAGAACTAAGCTGTGGAGCTGCTGATCCCAGGCTTTTCTTTGTGGGGAGACTTTTCATGACTGATTCAATATTATTCCTCATTATTAATCCGTTGGGGTTTTCTGCCTTCATGGTTCAATGGTGGTAGGCTGTATTCGTCCACAAATGTACGCATTTCCTCGAGCCTTTCCAATTTGTTCATGTAGAGCTGCTCACAATAATCCCCAGTGACCCTTGAGTTCCTGTGCTACCTGGTGCAGTGGCTCCTTTCTCATTCCTGATTTTATTTACCTGGGTCTTCTCTCTTCTGCCCTAACTTAGTCTAACTAAAGGTTGGTTGATTTTGTTTGTGACAAACCAACTCTTCATTTTGTTTGTCATTTGTATTTTCTGTCTCTATTTCGTTTATTTAATACTCTTAATTTTGTTCATCCTTTCCTTCTATTAATTTTAAGTTTGATTTGTTCCTGCTTTTCCAGTTCTTTGAGCTCCATCTTTGGTTTCTTATTTGAGAACTTTTTAAAAAAATGTAGGCCCTATTGCTATGAACCCCCCTCTTAGCACAGCTTTTGTTGTATCTGATAGATTTTAATATATTGTGTTCTATTTTCATTTGTTTCAAGAATTCTTTAACTTTCTCTTTGAATTTCTTCGATGATTGCTTGTTTTCTCAATGGCATGTTGTCTAGTTTTGATGAATTTGAACAATTTTAAAAGTTTCCTTGTTGATTTCTGGTTTAGTCGGTTGTGGTCTGAGAAGATAACTGGAGTGCTTTCATGTTTCTTGGATTTGATGAGCCTGGGCTGGTGCCTGACATGGTCTGTCCTAGATAGCGCTCCATATACTGTTATCTGCTGCTGTTGGACAAAATGCTGTGTGCAGAGCTCTTAGGTCCATTTGCTCGGATGTTTCTGTGTTGGATTTTAGTCTGGATGATCTGTATTGATGAAAGGAGTGCTGTATTATAGCCCATGTCTCCCTCTGGACCTTATAATATTTGCTTTATGAAATTGGGTGCTTCAGCATTAAGTGCATGCACATTGACAATTCTTATTTCCTCTCCTTGAATTGACCTCATACGTGTTATGTAGTTTCCTTTTCTATTTCCAGTTTTGACCTGCAGTCTGGTGTAAAGTATGGCTGGCCTGAGGGTTGGCATATTTTTCTTTCAGAACTTTAAATATTTCATCCCATTTCCTCTAGGCCTATAAGATTTTTGCTGAGAAATCTGCTGTTAGTCTAGTGGTGGTTCCCTAATGTGACCTGAAGCTTTTCTCCTGCTGTTTTCAGAGTTCCTTGGCTGTCCATATCTTTTCCACAATTTGGGCATTTTTCAGCTTTTATCTTGCTAAATAAGTTTCCTATACCTTTTCCCTTCTATTTCAAAACATCCATATTTCTAGTGATTTCTAATGTCTGTTTACAAGTATCAAGTGCCCCCTGCTTTTTTTTTTTTTTTTTTTGACTCTTTGAGTTTAGAAATTCCTCCTTCTGCTCAATCTAGTCTGCAGCCAAGGACCTCGCTGTGTCTCTTCCTTGGCTCCCTGAGTTCTTCAGTTCGACATAGCTGTTAGCTTCTTTTCTGTGATCTCTCTCTGCTGGATTTCTCATGCATATTGAGGATTGTTTCCCGTGTTGTTGAGTGGTCTGTGTCCTCTAGTATCTTGCTGAGCTTCCTTAGAATAGTTCTTCTGAATGCATATTCAAGTATCTCACGGGCGTCTGCTGCTAGGGTCGGTGTTCCTGTGCAGCCGCCTTGTTACCCTGCTTTTCTGTGCTTCCCGTGACCCTGTTTATGTTTACACATCTGGCGCATCTGTTATCTTTCCCAATTTTATTGGGTGGATTTCGTAGTAAAAGACTCCCCTGAGTTGGTGTCTTGGGGGTCCGTAGGCAGGATTCTTCGTCTCTGTGCAACCTCTTCAGCTGTCAGTGAGGGCTTTGGACATGGTCATATGGCAGCAGAGTTGAAGAGCCTGTCCATTGCTGCAGACCACACAGGGGTGACACATACAGGGAGGGGCCCCTCTTCATGTCCATCCCAATGGGCCCAAGCAGATGCATGGCAATAGTGGTGTGACTGTCAGCCTTTGGGGGCCACGTGGGTGTGAGCCACTGCAGTGAGCCTGGGCAGGTGTTCTGCAGCACAGGTGTCGACAGGATGCGCATCAGTCTCTGCAGGCCGTGCAGGTGGGGCTGGTCCAGCGAGCCCTGGCAGGTGCCGTGCAGCCTGCATGCAGCGGGTGCTGACGTGGTACAGAGTGCACCTGTTGGTCTCTGGAGGATGTATGGAGGTGGAACCACTCCTACGTGCCTGTGTGATGTGGTGCAGCTCACGCAGCACATGCCCGCCGGGCTCTAAGTGCCATGTGTAAGCGAGGCCACAGCCACAGGCCTGGACAGCATGTCAAGCATAGCAGAGGGCAGGTGTGACCCGGCAGCTGCAGCAGCAGCCCTGACAAGGAGGTATGGCGTGAGTGGGTCCCTTTCTGGAGCAGTGTGATGCTGTGCACACCATGACAGCCATGAGGGCACAGGATTCCCCAGCGTGGGAAACTTGAAGTGGCTGTGGTTCCAATGTGGGTAGCTGCAGGCCTCCCTGTTTACTTTTCCCCATTGTGAAAGGACTTTCTTTGGTTCAAACTGGTCCTGACTGGGCGACGGGGTGGCTCCTGCAGGGCTCTTTGCTCCCCTTTCTGTAGGCCATCTGGAATCTCCGTGTTCCATGTGCTTCCCATTCTGTCCACACTGCATGCCAGCGCTCTCCCCCAAATACTCTAGCCACAGGGCAGCTGTCGATTCTTGGGTTTTCACCCTTTTTGGGGAGGTAGCGTACCCACACCTCGCATTGGCCATCTCGGGCTCCCGAGCTCGGGTTCCCTGCCTGGCTCTTGGCACTGTCCCTGGAGTCTGCTCCTGGCCCATCCAGGGTGAAGACTGGACTGGCCCTCCCTGCCAGTCAGCCCTCTGGGGAGCCTCTCAGGAGAGCCCCCCGCCTTTCCAGCCACATGCGGCCACGTGAAACAGGGATAAGCCGCCCAGCTAAGTCCTGTCCAAATTCCTGACCCACAAAAAGGGAGAGAAATAAGGGGATAATCTTTAGTCACTAAGTTCTGGTGTGATTCATTAAGTCCTGGTAAACCAGGGGAGCGGTGTTACTCCAGGGACTACGCTGTGGGCAAGTGCTAGGCATTCTCCTGCCTGAGAGTGACAGTCTGGTCAGCAGCATCCCCGACCAGTCTGCTGGGGACAGAAGTAGCCACAAGACAATACCAGCATGGCGAGCAGAGCGGGCCTCTGTGCTCCTGGGGCTTTCAAACAGCCACGCCCCATGGGGCCGGTCAGCATCAAAAGTTTGGTTTTATTGAGAGTCAACAGTATTTATTAAGGGATTTTTAAATTTTATGTATTAATGTTGCTTACATTATTATTAATAAAATATGAATCCTTGCATGTGCTAAGGGTCAGTTTCATGTAAATTGAGGTTTGAGGAAAAATAAAACAACACACATTCACGCTGAGGATCTTGGTGCTGCGCTGGGACTCTGAGGGCTTTGAACAGCCGCTCCTCTCCCCCACAGGCAGCTCCTTTGTTCCTCCGTGGGCCTCCAGGGCCCTGCATTCCGAAAAGGATTTCTCAGATGTGTAAGCAGTGTTCCCAGCAGTGACACAGACTGAAAATAGACACGGGAGGCCCCTCACCTGCCAGGTGTGCAGCACAGCCCCACAGGGAGCCCGGCAGGTGGTGTTGCCCGAATCCTGGCTTGGGATCATCTCTCCCACCTTCCCTAAACACGCTGATTTCAAATTCTGAGGATTTGGTTTTAAGTAAAAATACCTGGGACTGAGATTTTTTTGCAAAATATATTTAAACCCTGAGGCTGTGGTTTTGATAGGGGAGAATTTGAAATTAAAATTTGAAAACAGAAATGACTGAGAAATATTTCCCTTCTCGTGGGTGTAAGAATGAACTTTGCAAATCTGAGAAAGCACACACAGACTCTACCCAGCACACTTGTAGAAGCTGGCAGCTCTGTGGGTGAGCAATGGGGAGGTGAAGACCCTGCTGTGTCTCTGTCCTGGTGGCTCCGTGTTATCTGGTGTGGGATGTGTGGTGTGGATTATGAATATCTTTAGGAGTCAACTGCCATGCGGGAAGATGTAAACCTAATAGTCATAAATTGTTCAGCCACAGACACGGTTTATTAACCTGTGACCGTTGGACCCCAGAGGACCCTGCAGATTGCAGAGGGAGAAGGCAGGAAGGAGAGCCTCCAGCGTCTGTGCCTGTTGATATTTGCCAGCTCAGTGAGGTGGCAGTCCTAGAGGTTGTGATTTATGACCACGTCTATACCCCAGCCACGCACCTGAGATAGACACTCAGGCTGATGGGAAGGTGGCAGGGGCTGCTGTTCAAGCAGACGGGAGAGGAAGGGAGGATCTAGGATCAATATATACCTCATCGCAAGATGGGGGAGCAGTGGCTGTAAAGCCCAGGGGGAACTTCAAGGGCAGCAGTGAAGGGGAGATGCGGACTCCCCAACAGGGCAGAACGGGTGCACCCCTCTTCATGCCTGTGCTGCTCAGAACCGCAGGCTGGGATCCATCCGTGCAGCAAAGAAACATTCAACAGGTTGTGCCCATGGTCTGGGAAAGGAAGAAAGGAGGAAAGAAAGGAGGGAGGGAAGAGGGAGGAAGAAAAGAGAGAGGGAAACTGGTACCATTCATGGTAGGGGTCAGTAGAGTTCTGTGAAACTTAAATATGTGAGTTCATGTACATGCACTCCAAGTTGTGATATAAATGGCCTGTCCCACTGCAGAGCACAGCCACGTTTGAAAGCCCCTGCTTTAAACCACTTGCCAGGCTGTGCAGAAACAGAAGGGAGTGGAACTGGGGCCCTTCCACCAGAAGCCCTGCTGCCAATCACTCACTTCCTGTCCAACAGGCCCTGGGACCTAAATGGAGACAGGGGCCCAAGAGGGGCATTTTTTCTAATTTGGCTTTTGCAGAAAAGAACCAGATTTCTGAGCTCCTTCTAATTTCCAAGTGTCCAGGTACTTCAGAGAAAGTGACCACACACAGGCGAAGCTCAGGCACTAAGGTAAGGAGTCAGTAAACTAAAGACAAATAAAGTTTAGCAAGCAGTTTCCAGCATACTCCGTGAACAGGATGAGGTGGAAACATCTTCATGGAAAAAAAAAATGCAAGAGAAAGGGGAGACAGAAGGAGCCATTGCCCAAGGAAGCAGTGTGAACACCCTGAAATTACACTTCCTGCCCCACCACCCCACCACGGCAGCTGGACGCTGGGAAGGACAGCCGTGCAATCAGGAGCTTCCTGAAGGTTGAGAGGGAAATTCTGCCCAGATCACCGGGGAACACTAAAAAGCGCACAGGCCTGAAAAACTCAGGTCTGAGAATTCAAAGCAAGGGATGGATTTTGATTTCAACAGGTAAAAAGAGACGCAGAAAAAGAATTCTTCAAATCAGAAACAATGGAAGGAGAAAGAAATCTTTGCCCCTGGATTTAGAAAGGAAGAGGAGCCTGGTAATTCCAAAGGAGGCGGAAACAGACCGAGCTGGCTGGTACCAGAAGCATACCACTGCTCAGGCTGCATCTGTCTAGGTGGCTGGGCAGGTCTGCGGCACGTGATGGGCAAGGCACAGCCCTGCCAAGTTGCCCCACACGGCAGAGCGGTTTGCATTTTAGTGTTAACTCACAACTTACTTGGGGAAATTGCCCGGCAGGGAGGTGGAAAACTCTCTAGCTGCAGGATTTGACTCCCAGTTTCTTGAGGCCAGAGCCTAGCTCAGGCAAACATGAAGTCTGAGGTCCAGTCACTGACTGCACGCTTGCCCAGATTTTCATTTGCCCTAGGATGAAATTTGCAGATGAGGCTTAAGATGTTAAGACCTCAGCCAGGACGGCAAGCAGACTTACTTAGTCGTCGTCTGCAAGGTCCTGTCCTCCTCCCACAGGAAGGCGCCCGGTTAGGTCTGTCTGCAGCTGGAGCTAGGGCTGCAGTGGTGAGTGGTGCCTCCGCAGTGATGCGTCTCCCAGGGACTATGAACACATTATTTTTTTAAAAGGATCATTGCTGATGTGATTAAGTTAAAATCCTGAGATGAAGCCAGGATGCGCGGTGGCGCATGCCTGTAATCCCAGCACTTAGGGAGGCTGAGACTGGAGAATCGCGAGTTCAAAGCCAGCCTCAGCAACCGCGAGGCGCTAAGCAGCTCAGTGAGACCCTGTCTCTACATAAAACACAAAACAGGGCTGGGGATGTGGCTCAGTGGTCGAGTGCCCCTGAGTTCAATAATCCCCAGTACAAAAAAAAAAAAAATCCTGAGATGAGATCACCCTATATTTGGATGGGCTCTAAAGTCAAGAGTCCGTGAGAGAAGGGGAGAAGACAGAGGAAGGTGGGACAGAGACTGGAATACAGCCGCAGCCAACACAAGCTGGGAAGAGACAGGAGGTGTTTCCCCTGGGGCCTTCAGAGGATATGTGGCTCTACTGCTACTCTGACTGAACTTCTGGCCTTCCAGATGGTAAAAGAATAAACTTGTGATGTTTTTAAGAACCTCGTTTGTGGCTCTGTGCTACATCAGCCCTAGGAAACTAGAGTAAGAGCTACCCTTCTGTAGGCGAGGTGCTTGTGACTTGGTGTGTAGCTCGAGTTTACAAAGATCTACGCCTCTAGCTAAAGAGATAACGCTCGAGGATGGGATTTCAGGCACCTGCCAATTGAGGGAGCCCTCCTGGGGGGACCAGTAGAATGAGTGACACTGTGCTGCTGACAAGACAGAATTTGCTTTGGCGGAATTAGGGAAAGGCAAAGTGCTAACTAGCGCACGTGGGGCTCTGGTTGAACAAAAATGCCTTGACATTGAGGGTCCCTGAGAGTGATTGGCTGTCACGGAGCCTTCGTGGGAAGGGAAAGGGAGAGCACCACCACCTGTCAGATACCTCGCGTGCCTTTCTGCATGCCGCATGGTCTGATCTCTACTACCAGGGAAAGCTGGTATTCCGAGGCTATGATCAAATCAGCTCCAGGTGCTGTGGGGGCTGGCGAGCCCAAGCACAGACCTGACCTCAGTCTTGGTCTCAATTACACCATGAAGTCCCTCCATACCACGCCACTTCCTCCAGGAGGGCTTCACTGATTTTATGACTTTTGAGAAACAGCTTTACTTGAGGTATGATTGATATACAAACTGCACTTACTTAAAATGTACCGGCTGTTGAGTTTTGACACAACCATATCCACCTGTGACACATTACTTAATCCAGGTTGTGACGGATCTGTCAACACATGGTGCTCTCTCACGCCCCTGAGCCTCTTTCCCTGCCTGCCTGGTGTCCCCCAGGTGACCTACTCTCTGTCACTGGAGAGATTAGCTGGTGTTCCCTGGTGTTTTGTGTGGCCAGAATCCTGTAGCGTGGCCCTGTCTGCCGTGCTCACTGGGCACGATTACCTCAGGATGCTGAAGCAGCACTGACCCTTTCGTAGCTCTGTTGTCTTTCCAGGTGGACGGTACCACAGAGTGCCCAGCCATTCCCCGGCTGAGGGACATCTGGGATGTTCCTGGTTTCTGGGACATTATAGACACAGTGGCCGCACACCTGCACGCACAAGTCCTATGGACCCAGGTCTGCATGTCTCTCAGGCAAATGCCTAGGCGCAGGTGTATTTGCAGGTAGATGTAGTTTAACTTTGTAAGAAGCTGACAGTTTGTAAAACAGTTGCACCATCTTCTCTTCCCACCAGCAATATGAGATTATTTCAGCTACTCCACATTTTTAGTCTTTTTAATCTAATTTTAGGCATTCTAGTTGATATATAATGGCAATTCATTGTGGCTTTAATATACATTTCTTCAGTGACTGAGGATTTTGAGCATCTTTTTCATATGGTCGTTTACTATCCACGTATCTTCTTTGGTGAAGAATGTGTCCAAATGCTTTGTCCATTTTTAAATTGTGTTGTTTTCTTATTAGGTTTTGATATCCGATCTTTAAAAAAAAAAAAAAAACCCTCTGGAATACAAGTTCTTTATCAGATATTTGCAAATATTTTCTCCAGTCTGAGGGTTGTCTTTTCATTTTAAACACTGTAGATCTACCCCCAAGGAGCTAGTTTGGGTTAGCCTCTGTGTGATGGAGGGGGACTGATTGACTCAGGATCAAGCCTGTGCAGTACCCACACCTATAATCCCAGCAACTCAGGAGTTGAGGCAAGAGGATTGCAAGTCCAAGGCCAGCCTCAGCAACTTAAAAAGACCTGTGAAGCTGTAATATTTTGCTATGACATTGCGGGGAGAGATGCTCAGGAAGTATCATCAAATCTTCCCTGGACACAGGAGGTGCCTCAAGGCAGCTCAGCCTCCTCCACGAGTGGCTCTTTTGGGCTGAGCTTGTTTCTGCCTAGGAAGGGGAAGTGACTGCTAGAAGTTGTGCCACCAAACGTCCCCATTAACAAATGCTTCTGTCCTTGGGCATTGGGCAGGGCGCTCTCCTGCCTCATACCTCCCCTCAGTGTGCATTCACCATTTGCCTTCCCCACCTGTGCTCTCAGGAGCTGGTCTCACCAGCGACAGGCAGCTCATAACATGCATATTCCCCAGGGAATTATTTAAAAATCTACGCCGCTATATTTATCTGTCTCGAGCCTGTGACCCTGGGCAGCCCGACATGCTGGTGGACGCCCCACATCCTTAGCAAGGGTTGGTTGCTTCTCTTCTGGGGCGCGCGGCATGCCTTCTGCTCAGTGCATGCCGAAGGGAGCCTGCCGGACCAGAGGCCAGCCCCGTGCTCGGCTTCAGTAGTAACTGTGACAACTCATGTAAGAGCCACTCTCACAGGCAGTGACGGGTTCTGACAGCCGCACGCTCTCGTTAGTGGGGCTATTATCAGTCTTTAATTTTAGGTATGCTGGTGGCATAAAGTGGTATTGAATTGTGGTTTACATTTAATCTTTTAATTTTTTCTGATCTTTTTTTATTTTTGTTGATCTCCACCTTAGTTTTCCTGTGGTCAGAGGAACCTGTTGATCTACGTGTCGCAGTATATGCCTGTCTTGGTAAGTATCCCACGTGCCTGTGATCAGAGTCCGTATCCCGCAGTTGTGGGGCACATACTGTATACACGCCAATCAGCTTAGTTTCATTTACTGTTTTTGTTCAAACTTTCTGAATTCATTTTTGGGGACGGGTCCTCACAATGTTGCCCAGGCTGGGCTGGAACTTGTGATCCTCCTGCCTCAGCTTCTTGAGGCCTTCACAGAGGATCACCACTCTTTATATTCTTAATGATTTAAAAAATATATACATTTGACTAAAACTGTGGACTTTAATTTTTTCCTGAGTTCTGCTGGTCTTCTGCTTTGTGTATTTTGAGGTATGTTATTAGATCACAAATAACTAACAGGACGGCTCTTCTATCACTGTGAAAAGCCCCTCTCCATGCCCTTAAAACCGGCCCCGTCTGCTCTCAAGGCCGCCTTGCTGGCTGGCCTTCCACAACTGACTACCATGGAGGCAGCTTGGATTTTCCAGCGATGGCCACGATATGTCCATCCCACTGTTCCCTACAATGTGACCCTGGTACCTCCTCCGACAGGCAGACAGGTGGGGTCTGAGTTCCTCCCCTTGGACCTGTGTGGACCCTGTGACAGCAGAGCCAGCGGCAGTGCCACTGTGTGACTGCTGAGCCTAGAGCGCGCAGAGCCAATGCCTCTGTCTTGTTCTTTCGGATGCAGCCCGTAGAGTACAACGTGCTCCAGGAAGCCCAGAGTGGCCCGTGCGGAAAGGCCATCCCAGGTATTCTGGCCAACAGCCCTGGCAAGTCACAACACAAACTGCCAGTTGTCTAAAGAGGTCTCTGTGGTCCCAGCCCCCAGCTGTTGGGTCACCCTCAGCCTTAAAGCCATCCTTCCAATCTCTCCAGCTGAGGTCTCACGCAAGTCCGAGCAGAGACTAGCTGGCCAAGCGTGCCGCATCCAGTGCTAATGGGTGTCTACATCACGGAAACTTGAATTTATGACACCAGTGACTGACACAGGGCCATGTAAGTGTTCTATTCTTCATTAATCTTTGTGTATCTTTAAGGCACAACACTTGTCAACAGTGTGTAGGTTTTTATAAAAAATCGACCCACACAATCTTAGTCTGTTACCCGGGGTATGTAGTTGATCGAGGTGTGGTGCCATGTCTTGTGTATTTGGGCTGAATCTGCAGTCCCCCTTTTTCTTATTTGTCACGCTGTCTCTGTACTCTCCTCTCCTTTCTTTCCTTCTTTGTGTGACTGTGTTCTGTGGCTGTGGTCCTCCCTTACGAGTGACCCACCTGCTGCAAAACTTTCCAGCAGTCATGCTGGAAATTGCAACATGCTCCCTGGATTCTCACCCAAATCTACAGCTTCAGGTGCCGTTCAAGGTAACTGTTGGTAACTGAGACAAGGAAGAAAGGGTTGAGACCTGTATCCAGACAAGGAAGAAAGGGTTGAGACCTGTATCTAGGAAACACCTTTGGGCGTGCTACTAACACAGAGCTTTATGGCCTGCAGAGTCAGAAACCTATTCAGTTTCGGAAGCGATCATGTTTTCAAAGAAACCATGAGCTTTACAAAGGCTCCGGGCGTGTGAGCCGTGGGGCAGCACAGAGCCCTGGACTTCCACGCGCAGGATACGGTCGCAAAGGCCGTTCTGCCTCCAGGAAGACGTGCCCTCCCACTCACTTCAGCTGTGACCCTGGAGGATAATGGACAAGGAAGACGGTGCTGTGGCCAAAGAGAATGAGGGGCAGGAGAGTCCCCTAGAGAGCTACATTGTGGCTGAACCTAGGAGGTGCCCGCCAATCACGTGACTGAGGCACCTCCCACCTCTCATATGAGCCTCCTTTGCAGTTATCCTGGTGGACCACGGGGTGCTGCGCTCAGGCCTGAGGAAGATTTGCACCTCCAGGAGAACCAGCCTTTGAAGGGGACAAGCAGCATCCTACCCGGGGACTCAGGCTGCTCAGAGGGGCGGGGTGCCATGGCCGAGCAGAGACCACTGTGAATCAGCAAACTCCTTCCCTCCTGTTCCTGGGCCCACAGACCTTATTTCTCATCCTCCTCTCTTACAAACAAACAAACAAAAACAAAAAAACGTGGCCTTGTAGCGTTCTGGCAGATGGGATATGCCTAGGAGGGATGTGGCCATTTTTAGACCTGGCCCATAAAACCCCCGAGGGAGTCGCTCTGGTTCCCCCTCTTGTGACGTGGGTGGGCACGGTGACCTTGGAAGCCATGCTTCAAAACAGCAGACCCGTGAGGCAGAAGGAGCCTGGGTTCCTGAATCTCTCAGGTACCTGATGTGGAACTTATTAGAGTGAGAAAGAAATGTCCCTTGGCCAGCAAGGCTGGCATGCACCAAGGAACACAGTGCCACCCCCAGCCACACAGCCGCTCCACCCTATCAGGACACAAGAGGGGAGGGGATGCTCAACATCCTCAGTCCTGATGGCTTTTCTAAGTGGGAACATGGTGCTAAATTTAAAGGAGAAGCCTGCAAGCTCCATCTGGGCAAAGGGCCTTGGCCAGTGAGTGGGGAGCACCTGCCCTGCCCCCATCCTGTTCCTGCGGGGAACCCCAGGACGCAGGAACCAGCAAGACCCCAGGAGAACTGGGAAAGCTGAAGTCGGGGGCGTCAGAGGCCCCCAGAGGATGCGCACTCCGAGGTGCTCTACCTGGGCCTCTCCTTCCCCTTTCAGAGACAAGGAGATGCAGGCTGCGGAACTTCAGTGATCTGCACTTTGATTTGGTGTCAGAGCTGTGACCAGAAGTCGGCTCTGCCGTCACTCATGGCAGACGAGGGTGGATGGCCACGCACACTCCTGCTTTAGCAGGCGAGGAAGTACTGCATTTCTTTGGTCTCATGGTTTTTCTAAAAAATTCATGCAAATCTGTCATTCTACGTCATCACACATCCTTGATGCTTTCTTTCCGTGGAGGAGAAAGCTTTAAATCACTTGTCATGAAGTCAGGAGGCCTTGCCAGGAGGACATGTGTCCACACTCCCGGCGCCCTCCACTCGGCCGCGGCATGCTTACCTCCCAGCTGGAAGGGTTGCTCACGGATGCAGAGCTATTTTAGTGTGGGCCTCGGCCCCCTGGCCCCTTCCCGTCCTCACATCCAGCCCCCGCCCTACTGAATCAAGCCTGCGAAGCAGACCCCCAAAGCCCTACCCGCCTGTGTGGTTTGGGCCAGCAGAGCTTCTTCAGGAAGCCTCCGCTGGCCCTTCAGAGGCCCCTTGTCCCTTCCCCTGCCCACTACACCCTGTGCCCTAGAGACGCTGCTATCTGGCACCTACATGCCACACTGCAGTCAGCTGGCTACATTCCCTCCTTCTCAAGGATGACACATAGAGCCCTCAGTGCTGGGTGACCGCACCAGCGTGGGTGGTGGCCATGTGCTCCCTCTTCCTCCTGCTACACCTCGGCCCCGCCCTGACCACTGTAGGGGCCTGGGGCTGGCGCAAGCACACTTACCGGCTAGGGGAGGGACTCCGGAGGTAGTGAGCCTGCACGGCCCGCACGGTGGCTCCATCCTCCTCATCTGGGACCACCTGCTCCTCCTCTGGGTCCCCACTGGATGCCATGTCAGCCGTCAGCTCCTGTCAGTTAGGCAGGGAAAAGGGTGGTTAGAGAATCAGGTTCCAAGGCTTTGGGGTGGGGGGCATGCCAGCAATGTCACCTTGGTGGAACTGGGAATGGGAAGGTCATTGCTTGCTGATACCCAGGAGACAAAGCCTGCAAGGGGAACTCCATCAGGACCCCAGGGCGAGTTCACAGCCACCTTCAGACCCAGTGCTGAGTGAGGGCCAGCTGAGGCAGCGAGGGGAGCCGACGTTCACCCTAACTGTAGCCAGAAGGTCGGAGAACAGTCAAGTCCCCAGACGAGGTTTTCTGTTGAATCAACCACTGTTCTGAGTGTGCACACGGCTCCAGCCCCTACACACACAAACACACACCTGCTGCCTGTGTGGGGAGAGGCATGACCGGCCTCCATCAGGGAGTCTGGGCCTTGACTAAGGTGCCATCCCACAGCTTCTGACATACACCAAGCCCCCAGAAGCTGGTCCCAACATGGCGGCTGGCCTGGACACACGGTGCCCCTTGCTTGAAGCCGGGCTCACCGGAGCAGAACCAGGGAGAAGCACTTACCGCCAGCCGGCCTGGGTGTCCACACCAAGGGCTGAGGACCCAGATGGAATGGCCAGACAGTGTCCAGTGAGAGGGGGACCAAGCTCTCTCCTCTCTTCTGCGACTTCTCTGAGGGGCAGGACAGCTGTTCCGCAAGAAACCTTAGCCACCCTCTAAATTTAGCCTCTGGCCCCACAGACTGGCAGATCCCTGGGAGGAAGGAATGCAGGCTGGGACCAGCCCCCAGAGCAGGCCTTCTTAACCCTTTCCCTCCTGGCTGGTTCTCCAGACACTGCCTTCAGCTGCGGCGGGGAGGCGTTCACACTGGATGGAGAGCCCAGAGAGGCCATTTCCTCTGGGCTCCCTCTCCATACCCTCCTGCCCAGGCCTGTCTATTCAAAGTCCTTCCCTAAAATAGTCTAAATCAATAGATCTAGAAGAATAAAAAACAGTTCAGTCCCATGGTGGCCGAGAGAGTCTTAGGTGGGTGGGGTAAGCAGCACACTGAACTGGAGAGAGGCCACTGCTCGTGCTGCGATAGCGTCCTTCTAACAGAGGCGGAGGTTGTGCTTCCCCTCCATGCCCCTCCTCCCACTCTAGCCCCTGGAGAAGGTCAGCTGTCGACTTTGGGTGATATAAAAATTGCCCCCATCACTGTGATCAGAGCCCTGGAGCCCTGTGGTTCACCCTCTTCCCATGATTCCATAGTTACCCGCTTTGTCCAGCCAGCCAGCCATTTTTCTGCCCATTTAAATATTTGCCAGTTACCGCCTAGGAATCAGGCTCGGCACTTGACCACAGTTAGTGAGGCCCACGGCTTGAAATGGCCATTCTTCCCCTCTGAATGGAATAGTGCCCGGCATGCAGTGTCATTAGAAATGGGCCCAGTGAATGAATGAGCTCACGGTTTATTAAGAGGAATGAAACCCAGACCAAAAATAGCTCAAGCACAAGACAACGCGGTTAGGGTCCCAGAAGAGACCCAGAGTTACGTGAGTTCAAAGGCTGGCGAAGTCAGCAAAGGCTTCCTAGGAGAAAGGGTAACATACAAGCTGGCTTTTTAAGGACAAGTGAAGTCGTAAGAGCTGATAGGTAGGGGCAGGAATTACAGAGGGATGGCGGGGTCAGAGTTCTGTGGCAGGAAAGTCTGAGCTTTGGGTGTGATGTCCTCCTTGCTCAAAGCACGGCTAACATATTCTGGAAGAACAAATGCTAGAACAGCTTAAAAGCCGACAAAAGGAGCTAGGTGTCATTTGTTAGGCTCTACAGCCAGTGACAGGACCTAAGCAGAGAAGTGGCACTCTAAGGACTGTGTGTTAGGACTAATCTGGCAATGGTATCATGAAACGTTGGGTCTGGAACATTATTACAATACAGTAAGAGAATTCAACAAGGCGACCAAGTAAATTGTAATAAATCAAGTAAATTTTGTATGTCAATCAAACCTTCCAGCCATAAAATATTAATGAAATAATTTATGTAGGAAGCTGGGTGCAGTGGTGCACGCCTATAATCCCAGCACTGTGGGAGGCTGAGACAGGAGAATCGCGAGTTCAAAGCCAGCTTCAGCAACAGCGAGGTGCTAAGCAACTCAGTGAGACCCTGTCTCTACATAAAATACAAACTAGGGCTGGGGATGTGGCTCAGTGGTCAAGTGCCCCTGAGTTCAATCTCTGGTATCAAAAAAAAAATTATGTAAGAAATTCTGAATTCATAATACAAACAAATATTGGCAAAAGAATCTGTAATACTTATCAATTCCAAAAGCTATTTTCCTTAATATACAAAGAGCTTCTAGAAATCAACAACCTAATAGAAATATGGAGAAATGGACTACCTAGATTCAGAAAAGGAAATTTCATGCAGTGAAATGTGGACTCATTAAACAGAAGTTGATGGTGCTGTATGTACTGATACAGAAAACTTGTATTTTGTTAAGTAAAAAATTAAAAAGCAAACCTCACTGCAAAAGAGAGGATGTGACATACCATCATTTGTACGTATTCTAACATATATGTAGCATATCTATGGAAGAACCTGATACCAGTGACTGCTCCTGAAGAGTCTCCTCCCCACACAATCACTCTAGTAGCGTGACCAACATCTCAATTTGCTTGCTACTGAGGGGATTTCCAGGACAGGGGAGTTGTGGGTTAAAAACCAGGACAGTCCCAGGAAAACTGATACAAGTGACACAGCAGTCACTTATCTCCAGGACTGTCTTCTCTGTTGACTTGTGTAGCTGCTACTTTCCAGACCAGATTACCAACTCTGAGGGCAGGGTTCCTTCTGCCTGACTGTCCTGGTGTGTTGGGAACTGTAGGAGAGCAGGAAGCTCAGGGAAAGATCATACTGGGTCTCCAGGTGTTCGGCCCACGCAGGCACACCCTTCCCTACTAGATCAGCACCCTGAGACCATCCCTTTATTACCAGGCAACTCCCATCGGTTATAAAAGAGGCCCACACCTTAGAGAAGGCCCGGACTTTGTACACCTGCTACACAGGGAGAAGGCAGGGTAGGGGACTGGTTCAGCAGAGGGGAGGGCAGAGTGCTCTTGGTCCCTGGGTGGAGAGGTACAGCTTGAGCCCGACCCACAGGTAAGCTCACCTGACCATCCAGCCGAGGGCGTGGCCTGGAGCCAGGCCAGGCAGAGGTGGGCAGGAAGAGGGACAGCAGCAGAGGCCTTGGACTCAGCCAGGCCAGGCTGCTGTACCTGAACTGGTCAGCCAGACTTGTTTGGTGCCACCAGGGACAGGCTGGGTTCAAGCAGAGCAGAAGCAGGACCATGGCAGGAAAGATGCAGCTGTTGACACTCTGTGCGGGTAAGCGGACCCTCCCCTGACCAATGTCCAGGGGCAGGTGAGACTCAGGGGCTGAGGGCTGAGGGAGAGGCTTTCCCAGAGCCCCCAAGAAGGGCTCCTGCAGCCCTGTGCACTCACTGGGCAGAACTACGGGTCTCTGGGGAACATTTCCAGGCCAGCACTTCGGTCAGATGGTTCTCGTTTGCACATTAGCAAATAAAATCCCAGCCCATTGCTGGAGTGAAGAACTCCAAAGACCCTCAAGACCGCCTTTTACTATGCCCCAATTAGATCTTAGGTTCAGGAACAAGGTCTGACCATGGGGACAGTCTTTGAAATCAGGGCTATCCTGGAAAATCCAGGATGTGAATCTAGACACATTCACTACCTCTCATTTTAACTGCTGCCTTAAAACCAGTGAAAGACACAGTTCTTCAGGTTAGACTGTTCACCTATCACAGAGGGAAACGAGGCAGAGGGGTGATGTGATCTAACCAATGTCATGATCAGGGCACTGACAAACTAGAGGGCCCTTCCCAGAGGCGAATGCTCCTCAGCTCCTGGTGCTCTGGGCCATTCTGAACAGCGTACTCCAATAGAAATCAGACATGGACAGGTCAGTGGTCGTATCCAAATCAAGTGCTAAGTGGGGAAGTCATGTGGAGTCCCACAGAGCAGGTAAGGGTTGGAAGGAGGGCTTGGCTTTAGGGCCCCATGCTGGAAGGAATTAGGGTGGACAGAGGAAGCTGGGGGATGGGAGTCTGGGGAATTTGAGAAGTACTTTAGTTCAGTATGTTTGATCATCAGTTTGCAGTTCAGGAAGTGTTGTGGGCTCCCAGGACCCCATGGTAAGGGGAGAAGGGACAGCCATACCAGGAAACTGCCAGCCTGGGATGCCAGCCCAGAAGGCTTCGGCACAGAGCCTCCCTTTCAGCCCACATGGGCTGGGCCAGGACAACCCGGGCTACTACCAGCACTGCTCTCCCAGGCCTCCTGGCGCCTTCTCCTGCCCTATCGCTCAAAAGCCAGCTTGGGGGCCTTTGAGCAGAGGGCAGCTAGTGCTGAGGGGCCCTGGATCAAGGGTTTGGAGGTAGACCTGGAAAAGATTAGCTGGCCCAAGCTCAGCCAAGATGGTCTGGTTGGCTCATTCCTCAGCAAACGGCTCTGCTGAGCACATCACGAGTAGGTGCCTTAGGACCGGGCGTCTGGGGTCAGCCTCAGCCTTCAGCTCCAGACAGGATGCCTCCAGGCTCCAGGGAGGGAGGCAGAATGAAAATGACCATCCTCTCCCAGTTGGGCTAGTTCTGTCTCCTGAGCCAGAACTCTGCCCTGGAGAGTTCTGCACCCTGCCCCTAGGCAAGTCCCTACCTCCTGTCCTCTGGGGTCCACCCGTGCATGTTAAAGAGCAATATTGGCTTAGGGAGAAGCCAGACAGAGCTGCTCTCCCAGGATGGAATGAGAGGCGGCCTTAACTCTGAATTGCCTGGAGCAGGACGTTTCATCTCTTCCCGGGGAGGCACGTGACCCCTGCTGAACTCGCCAGGGTACAGTGTCTTCTGCCCTCCCTCGCCCTCCCAGCCAGCTCAGCCCAGAATCACGTACCCACCATCTCTTCCTGCCCAACGCCTACTCTGGGGCAAGGGGCAGGACAGTGCGGCAGAGGACAGGCGGGTTGGCCAGCTCGGGCAAGTGGATAGATTTTCCAAGTGCGCTCATTTGGTGCTGGATGACCACTGCCATTGCTGGGGGCCAGGAAGGTCTGTTGCCACCCCCTCCGAACAGGGTGCCACTCCTGGCCTTGCACACAGGGGAGGTCCAGGAAGGAGCAGGAAGTGGGGAGGGCTTCCTGGAGGAGGCAGGGCTCGAGCTCGCCCTAGAGGACCTGCAGCCTGTCCTCCTCCCTTCCTGCATGGGCTTGTGCCCACTGATGGCTCTGCTGATGGCTGGTGAGACGGGCCTGGGCTCGCCGACTTCGGGGCAGCAGAAGGCATCGCATAGGCGGCGCGGAGGCGCTTGAGCGGGTGCACTAGGAAACTTTAAAATCCACAGAGCCAACTCTGGTTGGCCTCTGTGTTGTCACGAGCTGCTGCCTCCAGGCAGAGTGGGCGGGAGGCTCCTGCGCTCTGCCTGGGCTCCCCACTGCCACCAGGCCTGGGGTGAGCGGGCAGGCTGTCTTGACGCAGAACCACCCCACTTGCTGAACCTCGGCTGCCTCGCCTGTGAAAGGAGAGGGCAGTTTACAGAGGGTAAGAGGCCCGCTGGCCCTCCCGCAGGGCTGCCCGGCTGCTGGCTGGGACCCCAGGAGCCAAGAGCTTAGAAGAGGGCGCAGCACGTAGCAAGCACCCCGCAAATGCTCGTTGTTGCTACTGCTTTGTTATCTGTGTGGCAAGTGCAGTCACAGTAAATCCACGATGGTCTGAGTTCTGATCCGGCCAACGCGTGCAGGAAATGGAGTCGGAGGTCACTATGGATGAGGTCCCTGTTGTCACCCAAAAGGCCACTCTGTGCCCAAACCTCCCCAAGCTTGCTAGGGAAATGCTCCGATTCATGCACAAAACCAAGGTTCTTTCACTCTGGGAAATTTTTCATGGAGCCACCAGACTCCGTGAGAAAAGGTCTGATGTGATTGGAGGTAGGGATGAGAGAGAGGCATAAAAAACACAGGGAAGCTCCCGGAACGTCACCCACAGCTCCATCCAGAGCCAGTGCAGCCTTTGAAGACCTGATCCCCTTCTACACACACAGACACGACCCACCTTCCTACAACTACCGGAAGCTTCCTTGTCTTTCCAAGTTAATTAGAAAAAATTGGGGAAGTACCGCTTCCTACAGAACACAGGTAAATAAAGGGATCCATCATTGCAAAATGTACCAGCTGGAGAAAAAAATGCCTTTTCTCCTCCTTCCAAGTAAAAAAGCTTCAATAATCCCATAGGTGCTTGGCCCAGATAGGTCTTGATGAGAAAGAAGTCTCCGAGTTGCTGATGTTTTGAGGCTGATCCATATGTCAGCCTCCTTCCCGAGCCTCTGTGAGAGGCACATCCCCAGGATGGTTTTCCCTAAATGTGCCGCCTTCCTCACGCCCACTCTGAAGCACCACGCTCCCGTTGGCTTCGCTGGCTTGGGGCCCCCCTCAGGCACATCTGAGCCCAGTGTCTCCCACGTGTCTAAGCTCTGTGCAGTGGCCTGGCCCAGGCTAGGCAGTCCACAGGCTCACCTGAGATGAGCTACAGTGTCCTGTGCCCAGTGAATCTTGGCCCCCAAAGGTGGTGTTTGGGCTGGAGTCAGGGAGTGTCAGCCTGCAAGTGCAACTGCAAGATAGACAGCTGCCCTCCATCCACGCACAGCCCTGTGTCCTGTGCCCACTCCAATCCCCTGCGTGCCCTGAGGCCTGGGCACCAGCTGCTGGCACCTGAGCACAAGCCAGAAGCAGCCCTCACAGACGAGGTCCACTGGAGTTCCTCTCAGGGGTCAGTGGTCCCAGTCCCTCCCCACCAATCTTGTCCCAGCCCCGAAGGGGAGAGGACGTAAGGATGGCCGGTCTAAGAGGGGCAGGTGTTCCTGTGGGGAGGAGTGGCCATTTAGGGAGTGGCTGTCAACTCTGGTCACCCATCAGAATCGCCTGGGGAGTAAAAACAGATGCCAGCACCCCCATACCTCTGAATCAGAATCCTGGGGGACAGGATTGGGACTTCTGACTTTTTGAAAGTTACCCATGTGACCCTGATCTGCAGTCTGGGTTTAGAGCTGCCTCTGGAGCTCGAGGAGAAGTGGTTTAACCATCGGTGGCTCTGATGCTCTGCCTGTGCCTGTCCTCTAAGCCTAATCCAGCTTCTGGTTGGTGCCGCGCCTCAGGAGCCCCGCTGCGTGTATCCTCAGACTCCGTGTGCACTGCTGCCTGGAGATCTTGTTAAAATTCAGGTGCTGCAGGAGGTCCAGGGAGGGTCTGAGCATCTGCCTTTCTAACAAGCTCCTGCTGGTGCAGCTGTGGTGCAGGGACCTGGCCGAGAAGCAAGGCTCCCGGGAAGGGGCAGTTCGTGGACTCAGGTGTGCCTGCGTCTTGCCTGGGCTGCAGCCCAGGGCTCTTGGTGACCCAGCCACACCGCGTGTTGCAATGCTAGGCAGCCAGCCTATTTCACTGCCAGTCTCCTCCTCCCTCCCGAGGCGCTGTGTGTTCCCCGCCCTCCTCCACCAGGGGCTTTGCTCCTTCCACGTCTCCTCTGCAGTCTCCTTATCCTCTGCCACTGTGTCAGACTCCTTGTGCTCAGACCTAGACCCTTCCAGTTTCACCCTGCATCCACCCCTGCATCCAAAGCTCTAGTTGCCACCTGTCCCAGGTGACTCGCTGAGGCCCGCCTTGAAGCTCCGCCTCTCTCCTGAGCTGGAGTGCCATAAGTCCAACAGCCCATGAGACTTCTTCACCAAACACTGGAGTCCCCAAACACTTCAAATTTAGGATCTTGACCCCCAGACCTGGGTCCTTCCCAGTGATCTCTGTCCATAGATTCACCCACTCCATCCAGGAACGGAGGGCCGAGACCTAGCAGTCATCGGCTGTGTTTTCTATTACTCAAAAAAAGAATTAAAAACATTTTCTGTTCCTATGTACAAAACCACCCCAAATTTAGGGACTGAAAACAACGCTGATCATTTATTTTGCTCACAGATCTGTAATTGGGATGGGGCTGGGCAGTTTCAGCCCGGCTGACTTCACTGAGGTTGGAAAGTCCCCTTCCAAGATGGCGCTGGTGCTGTTCCCACCTGTGGGATCTCCACGGGGAACGGCGCTTCCTCACACCTGTGGCTGGAATCCAAGCGCAAACCCCAGAAGAGACAGGAAGTGGCGGGCCTAGGCCCAGAAATGGACCTGCCATATTCTGCTGGCCATCTGCCATGGGCTGTGAGCATCTTCCACGTTCTGCTGGTCAGTCTCAGACCCCAACAAGGGAGGGGGCTTACCCCAGCCTCTTGATGGTAAGAGTTTCAAAGAATCTTGGGACTGGCTTTTAAAATAGCCTTGTCACCCAGGACCCCTCCCTCTCAGCAACAACTTCAAATCCTCACTGTGCCCGATGATCTGAGCTCTCACCATCTCCAGTCTGGTCATTTTCTCTGTTTCTTCTCCTATAGTTGCCTGTCTCTTAGGCTTGGACCTAGCCCACCTTTGTGGACCCCCTGGCAGTGGTGTGACCCTAGAGTCCCTTTGTAGGAGGGTCTCAGGTGGCAGCATGGAACCTGGCTGCTGGGATGCAGCAGGAAGTGTTGGAGGCTGAAGACTGTGGTGCGGGGGCCAAGCCCCAGCCACGTGCTTGGTGCTGTTGCTATGCCCTGGCCTGCTGGCATCTCTGGACACTCTTTGACCTCTGACATTGCCCTCTCCCACATCCCCCTTTTCTCCTATTTTCTCAATGCTCCTCCTGTCCCTCCTCCAACCCCAGCTGGACAGGCCCTTTCTCCTCCCCAGTCCCCAGCTCTGTCCTCTGTTCAATGGGTGACACTTGTTACCATGGTGGCTTCACATCTACTCTGTGAATATTTATTACTCTCTGACTCACCCAGAGGGCTGAACACCATCGAAGCAGAACCACGTCCCCAAGTTTGGCAGGGAGCCTGGACACAGGTGCCCAGCGCCATTTGCTGGCTGGGTGCCTCTTCCCTCCGACCCTCCCCGGGTGGCAGGTGCTTGCTATCTCTGCCCCTCCTGCTGGTCCCACCTTCCCTCTCCCAGGCTGCCTCTGCTTCTCCCCGAGCGTCATGCTCTTAGGACGCTTGCTTCTTGCTGCTGGCTGGAGGAGCCCCTGCTCTGTGCCCCTGCCTCCCAGGTGGTACCTGTGCTCTGGCAGGAGCCAGGTGCCCCCACTCCATGTGAGTGTGTCCGTATGGGACAGCCGTGTGTGGAGGGCACGTTGGGCTTGGAGGGGACATTCAGTGGCTCTCAAACCACCCCTGCTGGGAGGCTCAGGTTTGAGCCTGGTGGTCTTCTCCCTGCTGCTCTGCTGGCTCGGCCCTTTCCCAGTCCCTGGAACAGCCCTCTCTGCCCAGGACACCAACGGTCACTCCTGGAGCCAGCCTCCTTCCTGAGGCACTTCCCTCTTCTCCGCCCAGTGACCTTCGAGCAACTTCCTGGTTTTCTGCCCTGGAGAGTCAGGGATGCCATAAACTCCTGGCACACACATACGTGGCTGCAGACTGAGGCTCCTGGTTAGGACCGTCACGAAGTGCACTGGGAGAGGAGCGTGCGACGTGCACGCTCTCCCAGTTGGCTGCCTCCCACCTGCTCGACCTCCCCCTGCACCCAGGGCTGTGAGGCTGGTCCTCCCGGCTGCAGTCTTGCCCCATTGGCCCCTCCTGGAGCTCCCCCCCTCTCTGTACCCTCAGGCCACCCTGTGGTCCCGGTGGGCTTCCTGGGCAGGGCACACAAAGCTAGGACCCGAGGAGACATTCACTGAACTGACCTGGAGTTGTGGATTCCTAAGGACCCGCGTTGACCACCCACTCAACAGGCTCGTTGTAAGCTGCCAGTCCCTGCCCCTCTCACCGTTCCTCAGCTGCCGGTTCAGGAGCTTGGGGGACTGTTCACCTGGGGATGCAGGACAGACCACCTGCAGGTGTGGCTGGCCTGCCTCTCCCTGGAGAGCAGCACTTTCTCCACACCGGAGCATGCCATCCAGCTCTGGGGCCCGCGGGGGCCCTTCTGGCCTCCAACATCTCCTCCCCACCCAAGGATGTGGTTTCTGTGAGCAAATGGATTTTCCTAAGTGGAGGCCTTGCTGCCGGTTTCCCCAGGGTCCCCTAATGTTCTGTGGATGCCTCATGCAGCCAGTTCATCAAGCGTTTCATTATCCTCCCCGAGGTATCACTTTCTGCTTAGCTCTCAGGAGACAGTTTATTATCTTCTTAACAAGCCTTAATTATTTACAAGCAATCATGGAGGCCTCGAGCTGGGCCTCCACACCCTGCCTCCTCGGGGTGGTTAGGTGACCTCACCTGTTCTGTCTGGGGCACCTGGCACACTCCACTTTCCCTCTTGGGCTCCTTGGGTCCTTTGTTTTATTTGGGGGTAATTCCCATTAATCTACTGGTAGGATTTTCTACCAAGTTTTCCTGGTCGCAAGCTCCACCCCTCCTTCAGGTGTAGTTCCCTGTTGCTCTGTCCTTGGCTGGCGAGGGCACGTGTCACAGCTCCTCCAGCATGTCGAGCCCTGTGCTGGGCCAGGCGCTCGAGGCGAGGCTCAGCTGCAATGTGTGGAGCTGGAGAGCGTGAGGTGCCCTCCATCTTTCCTCTCCCAGGGCCTGACCCTGCCAGGCAAGAGCTCTGCCGCCCAGCTGTAGCCCCAGCCCTGAAGCACTCCTGAGTTAGAGGCATGGTTATCCTACCTTACAGTCGAGGAACTGAGGCACAGAGAAGTTAATGTGGTTGTCGGATGACACAGCCAGGAACAGGGAGGACTCTGGCAGGGTGAGTCAGGGTGTGTGCTGGAGGACGGGAGGCCCGCAGCCAGGAGGAGCTCGCGCCCCTGGCTAGCAGGTGAGGCAGGGTGCTGTCTGCGCTGGCCTGCCCTGGGGCATGTGACTGATCATTAACACCTGCAACTTAGCTCAGCCTCCAGCGGAAGGAGAGCGAGCGGGGAGTGGAGAGAAGGAAGGGCATTCTGGAGCGAGAGGGCCAAAGCAGCACCACAGGAGGGGCGGTTCTGGGCAGCTGGGAGGTGCATCCAACATCCGCTACAAGGAAGCAGAAAGGGGAGCAGTTGGAAGCTTCTAGAAAGGAATCTCCCCCTTTCCCAGTTTCCAGTCGTGGATCACCTGTCCTGCCTGCTGCTGCCTTTGGCACATCCAGAGTCAGGACCAAAGAGAGGAAGTGAGGGCCTGCAGGGCTGGTGGTCGTGAGTCCTGTGGGAAGAGGTGAAAGGAAGTGGATCAGGGTTGTTCAGCAGTCGGGTCAGATGGGTCACTGCCAGAGCGCAGCAGTGACTGAACCCGGGAGGGGCTGAGGTTCAAAAGGCAGGTGACCAGATGGCTTTAAGCACAAAGTTGTCAAACACGGGTGACGGATCCCTGACTGGGACTGCAGAGAACGCAAGCATGCCCCAGGGCTTGGGATCCATCTTCTAAGATCCTTCTCGGGTCACAAACAGCACCTAACAGCATCTACCTGGGTGCCAGGTTTTGTCCTTCCTGAGCTCTTTCTCATCCATTTCCCTCACTTCCCTCACAAACCTATTAGCATAGAATGATTCTGACTCGCTGTTGCCCTGATCTCCAGTATTGATCTGCTCTCTAGTTACAATCATTAGCAATTACCAGTCCTTTCGAGAGCTCACCTGGGATGGTGGTAGGTGGTTGTCTCCTTGATCAGCGTCTGCCCAGGGGCACCTCAGCAGCAGCCACGGGCTGGGAAAGGAGGAGGGTTCTGTGCAGAAGTGTGTGGGGACCAGCAGCTATCATTTGCCAATTTTGAGTCAGGAACCCTTAAACGAAGCCTGCATTTCATGTCACTTAATCCCCACACAACCCACTCCCAAGGGAGGACCCTGTGGGACAGAGCTAAGCAACTGCCCAAGCTCATGCATCGAACAGAGATGGATCCGGAACCCTTGCTGAGGCACTCTAGACCAGAGCCCGTGCACCCAAGCTCTCCACTGTGCCGCTTCCCAGGTGCCCGTGGAGTGATGTGTGATGAGCACAGTGGGTGCAGACATGCGGATGTGGGGACACGAGATCCAGGCATGCTTCCAAGTCTGAAGGGGGAGGCCGGGAGGAGCAGTGGGGGCAGGTGTAGTGCAGGGCCTGCTGGGAGGCGAAGCTCACCTCCTCAGCCCCGTGTGTCCTGCTCCATCTGGAGGTGACCCCTGCCAGGGCTGTGAAGCCCCTGAGTTGAGGGGTGCGGCCAGCGGGAGTGCTGCCCCCGGCAGTCCCCGCCCTGCTGCCTCTCGGTTTCCCTTCTGCCAGTAAATGTAGCCCTTGGAGTTTGGTTGGGGAATTAATGGTGCATGTGGGTCCATTTCACGTCCACAAACTGTGCCCCACGGAGGAGATGACCACATGGGCTTCTATCTTACGCCCGCAGACAGAGCAGGGGCCTGGTCCTCCACGGCGGGCACATGTTAACCCTGAGGAGTAGATTCTGTGGTACCTGCTCTCCCAGGCGGCCTGTCAGACAGACGTGTGGCTGCTGGCCGGTGCTGGCCGTCGTGGCTGGCAGAGCACGTCACTTGACTTCCCTGAACCTGCAGTAGGTAAGGGGTCTGGGTCGTTAGGAAAATGGGAGAATATATGAGCAAACGCCCACAAGATGCCCCTGGGGGTCTGAACCACAGAGTTGCAGGGAGGCGGATGCAGGAGTAACGCGTGGAGGGTCCCTGGCCCGGGCAGTCCCTCACGGTCCCTCCTCTGGCTGTTGGCTTAATTCTAAATGAGCAGATACGTAATCAAAACAAACTCCCCTGGCAATGCCCTCTATCTCTTTACTTCTTGGTTAGTCTTATTAGCAAAACTCTTAACCACACGCAAGTGTTCCGTAAATATGAGGTAAGTAGATGAAAAGTCATAAGATGTCGGCGATATTCATTGAGGTCTTCCTGTGAGCCAGGCACTAGGAACAATATCTATGCATAGTATCTTTTCTCATTCCCCCAAGAACACTGGGAAGTCAGCAGGAGGACTCCTATTTTACTGAAGAGAAAACTGAGGCTTAGAAAGTCAACGGAGCTGGGAGGAGGCAGGGCTGAGGGTGGCAGCCAGGCTGTGGCCACCAGATGCACCTAACCTTTTTGTGATACTGCAGGGTGGAGATGCGTGGACAAGGCACGGGTGTGGGTCTCTCAGCCCTGCAGGACAGCTGAAATCTACAGCCACCATGGCTGTTGTGGCAGCTGTAACTGTGGCCATAGGGACAGGAGGTCTGGGCATCCTGGCAGAGGTCCCATGCAGTGCATGGGTATGTCCAGGTCATTTACCTTTGCATGGCATTTCCTACTTTCTTTCCAGTCTGGGTGACCATCAATGCCATCTCTGTGGAAACCCCGCAGGAGGTTCTTCAGGCTGCCCGGGGAAAGAGTGCCACGCTTCCGTGCACCTACCACACTTCTGCCCCCAACAGAGACGGATTCATGCAGTGGGACAAGCTTCTAAGGACTCATTCGGTAAGGCTCAGTGAAAGGACGGTCATCACCCGACCATGACCCCTTGGAAGGCCAGCACTATGAATCAACTGTACCTGCTGGGGTGGGCAGGGCGGGAGCAGGGAGTGTCAGACCAGGGACAGCTGGAGTACATCATCTTCATTTTGGAAAAGTCACCTGCCCTAAAATCTCTGTTGGCCAGTCTCAAATGACCTGATCATACCCCTGGAGTCAGTGCTCTCTGACTAGCAGACTCCTCACTCTAAGGCTGAGCTTATTTGATGGAGTCCTCCCTGCCTCCTTTGGCTTCTTTTGGAGAGTTCGGAGAAGTTCTGTTTTATTTTCTACTTCTATTTCTAAATAGATAATATAAACCACGGTCCAAAAATCAGAACACTATAAAACATGTTGGGGCTGGGTTTATGGCGCAGCGGTAGCGTGCCCGCCTAGCACGCGTGAGGCACTGTGTTGGATCCTCAGCACCACATAAAAATAAAATAAAGATATTCTGTCTACTTACAACTAAAAAATAAATATTTAAAAAAAAAAAACATGTCCATTGAGAACTGGTTCCCACCCCCTTTGCCCCATCCTCACCGCTCCACACCCTGGTCTCCTGGTCCCCACCGTCCTGCCCCCAGGCAGGACATGTGCTAACATGGGCAGATGAATATGCACACGTATATGAGTATGTGTTTACGTATTCTAGGTACAAACTGCTGGCACATGACCTTGTTTCACCCTAAACGCCACATCATGGGTTCTTGCTATATCTCAATGTTATTTATGTTTATCTCTTTTTTGTTTTGGTTCTGGAAATCAAATCCAGGGCCTTGCATATGTTAACACAGGCCTTACCACTAAGCTATATCCCCAGCCCACGTCTCCTTTTTAAAATATTTTCATATTTACAAATACACACATATATACATATAATACTTTATTAAAAGTGGAACTTCTGGGTCAAAGGGTATTTTTGATAAATTGTGTCAAATTGCCCTCATTAGATGTCTTGTCAATCTTTACTTTTACCAATAGTGCCCATTTCTCCAGCACAGAATATTTTCAAACTGTTGGGCATTTGCCAATTTGGTAAGAAAAAAATCAAATTCACATTTCTTTAATTATAAGAAGTGGAGCATCTATTCATAGTTTAAAGGCAGAGTCTCCTTTTAAAATATTAACCTGCCTGGCAGAAGTAAGTGTTAGGTCCCAACCACTTGCAGTGAAAGAATTGAGCTTTTTCTCTGACAGAAAAAAAGGGGTGGCCCAGGGCACCCAGGCCCTAGAGCAGGCGACAGATGGAAAGGAGCGTTTGTCTTGGCCTGATGCACCAGGACCCCTGAGGGGCCACAGACACGTGACCCTTCTGCTCCCTGAGTCCCCGGGGGGAACCTTCTTCTGCAGCTGGCTTGCAGGAGCTGAAGGGCACCTTCCTTTGCCCTCAGGCACACCTGGGAAGCCTGGTGTGAGGTCTGTGGCTGGTGTTTTCTGGGTGCTGAGATGGACACTAATGCTTTTTATTGGCGGAGGGATGTCTTACTTCCAAAAGGATTCAAGGCAACTGCCTTGAGACCAAGCAAGAGTACAGAGAAAAGAATCAAACCTGTTTCCCCAAGATGATTATGACCGGTCCTAGCAAGGGCTGTGACCAGGGGAGATCCAGGGACGGAAAGAGGGCTGGGCGTGGAGAGTCCAGGGCAGAACTGGCCAGGGTCAGAAAAGCACTGAGTTGGGACAGACCAGCAGCCATGCGCTGATGGGCTGCGCAAGGCCCCTCCGGTCTCAGCCTTCTTTCTCTTCCCCGTCTCAGCAAGCTCCCTGCAAGAGCCATTGGCCCTGCCATCGGCCCTGCCCGGCTGGCCGGTCCTGTCCTGCAGAGGCTCCCTGTGCTGAGCCAAGCATGTGCCGTGACGCAGGCTGCGAAACAAGGGTGCCTTGTCCCCTGCTACAAGTGGCATTGTGTCCACGTGCCTCTGCCCCTCGTGGTCTTCTTTCACCCCCTACAGTCGCCTGAGGCCGCCAACATCTTCACTAGCGGCCCCTTGGGACCCTGGAGACTCTCTGGCTCCTCTTGTCTCTCCGAGCTCCCCTGGACCTGAGTGATGTGACTGGGGCCACTTCTCTCTTCCTTCACCTGGGGTGGCTTCATCTAGCCTGCGTGTCAGAGCACATCTGTATGTCACTGACCCCCAAACCTCTGCCCCAGTTGCGCTTGGCTGCCCCATGGGCTGCGGCTGATCTGCTCCTCCGGGTGGTCCACTGATGTGCCAGGAGGCCCCTGTGGAAACTGAGCACAGCAGTTTTTCTTAAAGCATCCTCTCCCTCTGTGGTTCCTCTTTTGGAAAGGACATGGGCCGAACACCCAAGCCCTGGAGGCCTGCTACTCCCTCATTCTGTAGTTAACCCCTCTCCAAACCTCGGGGCACTGCCCCTTCCACATGTCCACCCCGTCACCTGTCTGCACCGCCACAACCTGGTCTGGGGGCCCAGCCGCTTCCACCTGAGTTGTGTAACTGGTTTCTTGGTGGATCACCTTTCCCTTCCAATTCATTCTGCACCCCACCTTCAGGGCCAACTTGCTAACATCCGAGACTCTCTAGTGCCTTCAAAGTAAAATGCAGACTCTTAAGTCCCACGCAGACAGTCCCTCGGGGCTGGCTTGGCAGAGGCTCCAGAGCTCAGCTCCAGAGCCAGGATGCCCAGCTGGAACCCCAGCTCTGCTGCTTCCTGGGCCACGTGACCGGGAAGAGGCCCAACCTCGTGGTGCCTGGTCTCCTCACATGATGAAGATGGATCCCTAAGACCACCGCGGGGGTGTGAGCTGACGCACGCCAAGTGCTGGGATGGAACCAGCATGTGGCAGGTGCGCACAGAGCAGCCTCCACGGGCCTCCCCTGCCACCCTCTTGCCATCCTCCCCCCAGCGACTTCACACTGAGCCACTGGTCCCTTTGCCTGAAATGTCCACTGACCAAAACATCAGCCCTCCTCTGGCTAGTTCTTCATTACTTTTCAGGGTTCAAGGCAACCGTCACCTCTCCTAGGAAGCCCCCGACCTCCACGTCTAGGATGCTTGTCTTCTGCAATCCCAGAGCTAGCCTTAAGATGTTGCCAAGTGTGGGTGTCCACCAGCCCATCACTCTTGGGGAAGAGGCCCTGAGTCACTCATCCCTGAGTTCCAGGTGCCAAGCAGATGCTCAGCAAGGCTGAAGGCCCGCTGTGTCACACCCCCGCGCCAGGCAGGCCTGGCTGTCTTGCTACGTGCTGTGCTCCTCACCGCAGCTCTCTGAGGCAGGCATTGCATTGTGTCCACCTTGTAGAAAAGAAAGTGGAGTCAGGGAGGTCAAGCACTTTGCTCAAGGGCATCTGAGTAGTAAGTGGCAGGACGGGATTAGAATAGAGGCAACCTGCCATATGCTGTTTGGTCAACGATCAGTTATCAATAAATAAATAAATTCCAAAGGCAGGAGTCAAGAAAATAAAGTGAGCCAAGCACGGTGTCCCACACCTATAATCCCAGAAAACTGGAGGCTGAGACAGGAGGATTGTGAGTTCATAGCCAGCCTCAGCTACTTCAGAAGGCCCTAAGCAACTCAGCTCTTACTGTCTCTAAATTACAAGGGCTGGGATGTGCTCAGTGGTTGAATGCCCCTGGGTTCAATCCCAGTACCAAAAAATAGATAAATAAATAAAGGAACAGAAAGTGAGTTTGGACGGCCTGGGCAGGTACCACACCTGGTACATGGCAGGTGTCCCCATAACACTGGCTGACTGAATGAGTGAGAGTAGCCAAGGGGCTGGTGTGCTGTCAGCAAGAGGCCGGAGGATGCGAGTGTGGAACCTGACACCCACTGTGCACACGTGCGCTCGGGGTCTCACTGCCCCGGCCTTTCTAGTACCCCAGTATTTCCACTGAAAAGTGAATTTTATAAGCATCTAGAGAGATAGGTAGTAGAAGCCATCCACAGTGGGCACCTGCGTTGGCTCTGGTCCCAGGGGTCTGCGTTTCTGTGCCTCTGGGCTCTAGGGGTGGCTAAGAAGGGCTACCAAGGACAGGCCCAGGCCAGGGCCTTGGGGTGACAACCAAGTGGCCTTTCTTGTTCCTCTCAGGAAAGAGTGGTCACCTGGACGTTTACGACCCAAAACTACATCTACGGCAAGTTCTATGAGAACCGTGTCAACATATCAAGCCAAGCCAGGCAGTCGGACGCCTCCATCACCATCGACCAGCTGACCATGGAAGACAACGGCACCTACGAGTGTTCCGTCTCTCTGCTGTCAGACCTGGAGGGCACCCCTAAGTCACGCGTCCGCCTGCTGGTCCTGGGTGAGTGTCTGTGTCTCTTTCCTGAGTCATGGGAAGAGGCTAGGGCCAGGAAAAGCACCTAGTGGCAAGGTACTTGGTGGTCAGTTACCTGCGGTGAGGTACTTGGTGGTAAGTTGCCCAGTGATAAGGCAAGGTATTTGGAGGTGAGGTACTTGGTAGTATGGGACCTGTGGTAAGGTGCCTGTACTGCCTTCATCCCTTGCCACTCTGTCCCAGGGCAGGGGCCATGGCTCCTCCCTGTGAAACGAAGAGGCTGTCTGAGTTCTCCACCAACGGCAGGCTGTTCCAGAGGTCAAAGCAGGGAGACCTGAAGTGTCCCTTGCTCCACGTGGTGCTCTTCTCCCCACATCACTCTCCTCTTTTCATGACAAACTCATGGCAGAGAAGAAAGGGGAACTCTGAATTCTGTTGCAGCAACTTCCCTTGTGCCTTACTTTGGGACTCAGGGCTGTACGGTGACTCAGGTAGTGTGCCTCTCCCTGTCCTAAATGAGGCTCCCAGAGAAAGCCCTCCCCAGCCCCCCTCCCCACCTTCAGCCGACAGACACCGTCGGTCAGGTTCTGCTACTTTTGGGTTTTGTTTTCTCTTTGTGGTGCTGGGTATTGAACCCAGGGCCTTGCACACGCTGGGCAAGCACCGTACCACTGGGCTACAGCCCAGCCTCAGTTTCTGCTGCCTTTGAAAACGTCCTGAGACAACATTCTTTTCAGATAAGTGACTGATTGGAATGGAAGGTTTTGGAAGGGCCCAAAAGATCACCTACTTCAATATCCTCATCTTTTAAGATGAGACTGAGAGGAAGAAAGCAACCTCCCAAACCCAGAATGGGAGACACTTCCGTGAGCACCGGTGTAACTGTAAGAACCGGCCCCACCTGGGAGGCAGCGACCCTTGACACCTAAGCAACAGGTCGCCTTCCTGTTCCTTTCCGCCTTCACAGCCCCTGGCAGTATTTCACTTCTAGCACCAGGGATTGCTTGACTATTTAAAAACACCGTATGGAGCCAGACTCAGCAAAGATCACCCGCCTCCTCCACGCAGCCGAGCCCCAGGGAGGCAGGCGCTCCAGCTTCCTCAGGCTCTTCTTTTAAAAACTAGGATTACGTCCTGAAGACCACTCTGCCACTTGCTCTTTCTCTATGCTTCATGCGGGTTCTCCAGATCAACACAGACACATCCCCGGGCCACAGCGTAAGCCCTGTCACCTGGATGAACCCCGCACTCAACTGTCCTCCTAGGGAGGGATGTGGAGGCGCTCGCCGTTTCCCCCACAGAACAGGGCTGTGGGGTAACCTGTGGTGGACACAAACACGGGGTGCGCACATGCGTGTGAATGGTGGGGTCACTTGAAACAGCTCCAGGTCCTTTTGCCCACTGCATGTCAGGGGCCAGCTGCCTTTTAAGAGGGGCGAGTTAGCCTGCAGGGTGAAGGATGCAAGTTTAATCTGAGATCCCACAACTCGGTGAAACCCATGTTTTGCTTTTAAAAAGAAAGAGATCATTTTTGTCCTGCATGCTGCGGGCCGAGTACAGGTCTTGGAAGTTTCCTTCACAGGGCCGCAGGGCCCTTGTTAGGCGCAGGCCTGGTGGGTCGCCGGGCGTCCCGCGGGCAGGTGCGCCGCTCGCGCCGCGCGGCCTCTGGCGCCCCCTGGCGTCTGCAGCGGGGACGCGGGGACGCTCAGGCAGCCCCGAGTGGGCGGGAGGCAGGAGCGACCCCCTGGCCGCTGGGGTTGCCCGGGTGGGGGTCGCACCGCTTCCGGTGGGAGCCGGGCGAGGGCAGGCGGCCGGCGGGAAGCGCATCGCCTGCGCACTGGCAGCTGCCCTGCCGGCGGTCGTCGCGCTCCGCCTGCTGGGAGAATTCAGGGCTTGCTTCCCCTGGGGCGGCGGGGTGGGCAAAGCCGGCCCCGGAATGCTCCAGAGTCGCCTACCTACCTACCTGCCTACTACCTATCTTCCCCCCTCCCCTCCCCTCTTTTTTCTCGGGAGATGCCAGTTGGCCTGGGTCACCTCCTTCCCCTCTGTCCCATATCACAGAGCTACCTGGCGCGCACACTTGCAGGACAGGACTCGGGGTGACTGGGCTCCTCCAGGTGTGTGGTGTTTCCGGCCAGCTCCACTGTGGCCGAAAGGCTGCACCTCTTGGTAAAACCGTGCCTGGGAACAAGGGCGAGAGGTGGGGCGGCGGAAAGCCCTGGTCCTACCTCCGTGGAGCAGCAGCCTGTCCAGGAGCTGGCTGTCTTGGAAACACCCTTTCTTGCCTCCCCCGGAGGCCTCTCATCCCCACAGCGGGCAGGAAGGCAGCTGGTCAGTGGTCTTCAGGAAGCAGCTCTCTGATCCCACGCTGTTGCAATCCTGGGGACCTGGGCCAGCACTTAGGAGGCCTGGATTTGTTCCTGGGCCCCGCAGGTTTAGGAACTGTCCTGCTGGGAGTGGCCTCTGATCTGTCTCCCCACCTGGAGATGCCAGTTGGCCTGGGTCACCTCCCCACACCTGGAGGGCTCCCTGGCCAAGGGGGAGGTGGGACACACCCAACATCAGCACACCTGTTTTCAGGGAGTACTAAAAACAGCTGCTGGCCAGGCAGGGCGGGGTGACCATCAGTGCTCTGCAACCGTGCACCCGCGTGGCAGAACTGGTGGCCCTATTTGCCCGCGAGCCAGCCATCCAAGAGGATGTGCAAAGAAGGAAGCAGAAGGGACAGGCCTGCCCAGGGTTCCAGGAGCAGCCCTCGCCCTGTGTCCCCCCTGCCCTCAGGCTGCCAGCCGAGGTCTCCAGCAAGCTCCAAGCCTTGGCCCACACTGCTGGCTCTGCCTGGAGTGCCCCCTCCTCGGGCTGCCCCCACCCCCACCATGGCCTCCTTTACCCTCACTGTCCTTCACACCCAGCCAGTGATGTGAGTGGGCCTGGCCATCTGCCTTGAGGCAGTGGGCCTGCTTGCCTTTTGTCCCCGCAGGCTTCCCTGACACAGTGTCCAGCACTGTTAAGCACGATGGCGCCCAGTAAGGCTTGTCAACTGACGCACTCTACACCATGGCGTGGGAAGGGGGCTGAGGGAAAGGCACAGGCTGCAGGCCCAGGGAGGCTGGGATCGCTGAGCATGTGAGCTGTTGGTGGCCTGCTGGGTTTGGAACCTCCTTTCCGGGGCTTCCTTTCCCTTATTTTTGCACCTGTGTCCTGTTGGTCTCAGTGGGCACCTCTGCTGCTGCCCGGAGTCCCTCCTGTTGTCCAGCCAGTGTGGCAATGTATTTTCTGAGCAAAGCATGGGAAGAGGGTAAACCAAAACCAGAGGCCATCACTAAAGGCAGAGCTGAGGGGCTCTGAGGGACCGTCACCTAGGGGTGGGCAAAACCCCAAATCCGGGCCACAGCCTATTTCCGCATGTCTAACGTTATTTAAAAAGCAGCTGCAGAGACATCACGTATTCCATAAGTGTAAAAACATTGCCTTCTGGCCCTTCACAGAGAGGTTTTATGGTCCCCTAGTTTCAGAGATAGGGAGGGACATTTCCCTAACGTGGTGAGGGGTCCATCAGGAGACCCGGGGGCTACGAGCAGCTGTCCCCTTTGGGCCCAGTTCCCCATCTTCACGATGGCCATGTTGGACTGTCTTGAAAATCCCATGACTCTGAACTAGGGCACATAGGGACCCGTGCTGGGGTGCCGCTGCCAGACGCCACGCGGGCCCCTGCATGTGCTGCCCTGGGGCGGGCGAGGCGGGAGCAGGTAGTCTGGAGTGAATTGAGTCCCTAGCGTCACATCTCACCGCCTGTGAACCGACACGGTGGTGCGTGCGTGCCACGTAGGCTGGTGGGTTCGGGTGGCAGGCGGCTGTCCAACCCCATGCCATGTGTTCCTCCCTTTCCCAGTGCAGCCCTCCAAGCCTGTCTGCAGCATCCAGGGAGAGACGGTGATCGGGAACAACATCCAGCTGACCTGCCAGTCAGCAGAGGGCTCCCCCGCCCCGCAGTACAGCTGGAAGAGCTACGACACCCAGAACCAGGAGCGGCCACTGGTCCCACCAGGTGACAGCGGCGGGGAGGTGGGGTTCACCAAGCAGATGCCCCAGGGCCGAGCCCCACCCGGCACTTGTGATGTCTGGGGCCTTCCATCCCCAAACGAGGTTCTCACAGTACCTACCTGGCAGGTGGTTGTGAGACATGAAATGATTCACGGGAAGCGCGTGCAAGTGCTGTCTCAGCTCCCGGTTGCCATCCCACTGTTCTGTAGAGGCACAAACCGATGGCCGCTCTGTGCACAGGCACTGGTGGGATTTAATTATAACCTACAGTGCACGTTTCAGGCCCCAGTCTAACCCCGCTCCACCCAAGAGTGGGGAATTTCCTAGTCCCTATCCTATCTGTACCCGCTCCCAGTCCACCCAGGCTCTCCAACCCCCACCTTTGCAAAATCACCACCCTTTTAAGGCCCTGCCCCAGTGTCACCCCGTGGGCCGCAGGGAAGGAGGTGGGAAGTTCGGCTACTGTTGCCGGGAGACCAGTTCTGTGCTGGGTAGCTGGTATTTGACCTTTAAGTCAGGAAAGAAGCTGGCAGGGAAAGAGTCATACGAATATTACACTGCCATCGCCTGGAGCCAGCCCTGTGGAAAGTCCAGCAGGAGCCCACCAGCTGCCCGCCGGCTGCACCCAGTGCTCCCGAAGACCAGGGATGACAGGGCCCGATGTGTCCCTCAGGTTTACCTTCTAGGAGCCCTTGCAGTTCTGTGGGGATTGAGGACGCAGGAGGGGCCATGGGTGCTAGGGCCTGGGGGGCCCTCCAGGTGGATGCAGTTTGGGGCTCCATTAACCTAGGGTGGATTCTGTCACTCTTTCACTCACTTGGGACAAACACAAGAGCCTCTTAAAAGTGAGAAGGTGCCAGGCGCGGTGGTGCACGCCTGTAATCCCAGCACTTTGGGAGGCTGAGATAGGAGGATCGCGAGTTCAAAGCCAGCCTCAGCAATGGCGAGGCACCAAGCAACTCAGTGAGACCCTGTCTCTACATAAAACACAAAATAGGGCTGGGGTGTGGCTCAGTGGTCGAGTGCCCCTGAGTTCAATCTCCAGTACCAAAAAATAAAAACAACAATAGCGAAGGGCGCAGTGGCCACGCTGGCCTGGCGCACGGGGACCCTGCAGCAGGGGCTTTGGCAGCTTCCAGTTCGCCTGTCTTCCTGCTTGGCCAGTGTTTCCTGATGTGTCTGGAGTTTTTGTTGAGACGACCTGGCAGCTGTCCTCGGATCCTGTGGTCTCTGGTCTCTGGCTGTGGGGGACACGGTGGCTCCAGCGAAGGTCGTGGCGGGTCTGCTGTGGACTCTGGTTGCACCTAACCTCCTGGCAGCCACGTGTGTGGGGATCCAGAGCTGACAGTCACAGGCATGGCTGGTGCTGTCCCACAGTGGTGCGCGAGGGGATCAGGAAGCTCCCCTGGAAGGACTTTGGCTGGCAGTGGGCGGGTGGTGAGGGTGCGTGGCTTGCATCCGGGCTCTGCTGCTTGTCAGCTCTCTGACCTTGACAGGCCACTCAGCCTCTGTGTCCTAGCTAGAGCATCCATGAAACGGGCCTTTCGACTCCACAGGGTTGTGGAGTCCAGGTGCAGGTAAAGCACTGAGCCAGCACCTGGCGGGCAGGGAACATTCAGCGCACACCAGCTGTCCTACAGCAGGAGCAGGCCGGGCATGGGGCACTGCGCGGCAACGGCACAGTCCAGTGAGGCTGAGGGCCAGGTGCACACATGGGCAGCCATGATGAGAGGGACAGTTGGTAGGAAGAGACACCATGAGAGGCCAGGGAGGCCGGCCTCTGTCTGGTGGGCCTTAGCACCTTCTAAGAGCCTCACAGAGGCACCTGGTCCCAGCTGTCTGCCTCCCTGGGCAGAGACCTCTGTAGGGGTCAGGAGCCAAAGCCTAGTTCTTGCATGGTCCACGGGGAGGCTTGAGTGCAAGGCCAGAGTTTGGAGGGAGGCTGGCCTCCACCTCACAGCAGCTTTGACCTGCCTCACGTTCAGATTCGCTCGTCAGAACTGGGACTGGGAGTGACAGGAGAGGCTGTGAATGGTACCACAGGTGCCACCTTGCAGAGGCTCTCAAGCCCCAACTGCCTCCGGCACCTGTCACTACCTTCTTCCTCCGTGTGTTGATCCAACACCTCTTCTGACTTCACACCACTGCAGTCCACCATGGTGACATGGCCCCTCCGACCTCCTGCATTTGAAGCAGAATGTCCGATGCTGGACAGGTTCCTCCTGACGTAGCACTCAGTGGAACACACCAGCAGTGAAAAGCTCAGGGATCGCAGCCAGGAAGCCCACAGTGGAGTCCTAACTTCTCCACTGTGTAGAGGCTGCAAGTTAGTCACAGCCTCTCTGACCCTTGGTATCATCATCTGAAAAACAACAAAACCAGGAGGATCCTAATATCACCTTCCTGGGAGGCTGCGAGAGGGCTAGAGGTCACCCACGGGAGGCCTCTGAACACACTTTGTAACCTGTCCCAGGCAGCTGAGTTTCACATACTGGAAGGAAGAGCAATTTGAATATCAAGGAGGGAGGAAGGAATAATCCTGGAGGCTGGAATGCTCTAGGGAAGAGGCTGTGAAGGACAGGGATGGTCCAGGAGGAGAGGTGGCCGCCGAGCTTATGGACAAGCCACAGTAATAGGGAGTGGGCAGAAAAGCCAGGTCTCCTCAACTCGGCTTTAGTGTCCGGGGAGACCAGGGCTTTTGGGAGGGCAGCTTTTCACAGCGGCAGCCAAGTGAAGGTGGGAGGCCATGGCTGACCCCTCTGTGCACCTCAGCCACAAGGTGTCACCACTGCAGTAGAAATGGTGGCTTCCCTGGATTTCAGACCCGATTAGTGGCTTTCCAAGGGAGCGTTGAGCCCCAGCTCCTTCATAAAGCCAGACCCACAGCACAATTGCGCCCCACTCACAGCAAGGAGCTGGGGAGACGGGGCTGGCCCAGTGCCCGGGAGGCCCACGCTGCCCCCCTCTGCCAGGCCGGTGCTGTCTGCAGGGCACTGTGTGCACCAGACGTTAGACTGAGTGTCACCTTCAAAGCTTCAGGTCTCCTGAGCATGCCCGGGGTCTGGGAACACCCCCCGCAGTGTGGTCCTTCCAGGTGCCTCTGGACGAGATCCAATTCATTTAGGAAACGGGACCGCTAGTGCCATAGACCCTCGTCAGAGATTCCCAGCGCTGGTTAGCTCGTGGGGACAGACAGCGCTGCCCTTAAAGAGCACATTTGACCCCCGCTCAGAGACGTCCACGCTTGCTTTGGTCACGGACCCCCTTGCCAGGACCAGAAGTGTATTTCAGAACATGCAGGTGGGATTCCAGGACAGAAAGGGCAGTGTCTGAGAGAATCCAGAGGGCAGTGCCCGGACTTCCAGGGAGCAATTGGAAGAAAGTGCTGCCTTTGTGAAAAGATTGAATGAAAACAACCCCAAACCACGTGCTGATGTTCCTAGGTGGTGAGATTAGGGGCTTTCTGGTTTTCCCTCCTCCCGCAGAGGCTTTCTCTGACCCTTCAGAACAGAGCCAACCTCTCACTCTTAGCTCCAACAGCACCGTTGGGATTTTGTTCCGTGATTCCTCCTCGAGACCGAGCAGGCCCAGAGGACAGGGGCCCTCTTCACTGGCCTATAGCTGTGGTCAGCGTGAGTCTCCAGGTTGAGCTAGCTACAGTGACAGACAGCACTGTGTCACACGCACTTTCTTATAATGAGCCCGCCTTGCTTTCGTGGCGTGAGCTGCTTCAGGGAGGCTGTGGAGCGCTCCAGGGAGTTCTCGACCTAGAACAGGCTTCTGTCCCAGCCTTCCCACTTCTTAATTTTGTCTTGGACCTGGAGATGGAAAGCCTGTTCCACCCACTGCACGAGGTTGTTGGGGGCTGAGAGCACGTGGTGACGCATCCAGCACAGGACAGGCTGCTGGAGACAGAATGGGGAGAGACTGGGGGCCACCAGGCAGGGCTTCTCCTTGGGGAAGTGACAGGAGATTAAGCCACATGACGGCCAGGCCAGGCCTGTAACCTGTCACCAGGAGAGGAGCTGGACTTGTTGCTGCAGATTAGGGGCAGCCTCTGAAACAGCAGGGGCAGGAGGAACACCCAGGAAGGAGGGCATGTGACCACCCGGTGGCAGCAGGGGGCAGAGGCTGGCTTTGCAGTAAAAAGGAGGCCGGGTCTCCAGCTCCTGCCTGAGGAGAACGCCCAGCGTTGAGGGGCACTTGCATTGTGTGCACAGAAAGCGCTTTTGGGTGAGGAGTCGCAGGACCCCCTGAGGCTGCTGCTGCTCCTGCACTCAGGGTGGTGTCTTCACTCCCACTTCCCAGCTGAGGCTCCGAGAAGCTAAACGGCTCCTTGGAGCAGTGTGGGGTGAAAGGGAGCCTAGCCAGGGCCCGCCTCCTCCCCAGCCCAATACCACGCACGCCTCATGCACACACACACACACAAACCACGGGTACTCCTCATGTCCACGCACCCTGGCCCGCGTCACTCACCACACCACTCCCAGCCTGCGCCACCCTCCACGGCGGACATCCTGCGGTCAGCGCTGGGGTTTCCGTCTCTGGTCACATGGGTGTGACCAGCCTGCCTGCCGGGCAGCACCCTCGCAGCTCCCGGTGCCCACCGCTTCCCCGTCCTCGGCACACACTAGGCCACACTCACCAGCAGCACCCGCGTCACGCCCACCAGCTGCAGGGCAGGTGCCACGTGGCCTGCCGAGGGCGCAGGGCTAACAAGCTGCCCGCCATCGAGCCCTGTGGCAGGGCCATGGAGGTGCAGGGCTGCTGCGGCTCCTGGAGAGCTGCCACTCGGCCCGGTGCTCCCTGCCTGCGCCCGCCTCACCCGCTGCTGTCCCCCAGTCTCAGGCCAGAGCGTCTTTCTGAAGAACATCTCCACAGACATGTCGGGCTACTACGTCTGCACCTCCAGCAACCAGGTGGGGAAGGAGTCCTGCAACATCACCGTGGCTGTCAGACCCCGTAAGAGCGGCTGGGGAGCGAGGGGTGGCCGGCCATGGTCCCCACCCAGCTGAGTGCCAGGAGAGAGGAACTGGAACCCCCGTTAGGGCCACTCACTTGCAAGGCAGCATGGGAACCTGGGCCAGATGCCACCTGCCCCAGGCATGCCCTCTGTTTTAGTCCACTTTTTCACTGCTGTGACTAAAGGACCTGAGCAGCACAAGTGTGGAGGAGGAAGAGTGTACGTGAGGGCTCAGAGTTTCACAGGCCTTAGTCCATAGAAGGCCGGCTCTGATCCTCGAGGCTGGAGGAGAGGCTGAACGTCCTAGCGGGAGAGGGTGGCGGAGGGAAGCAGCTCCCATCAGGGTGATCAGAAGGCAGAGAGAGTCCACTCACCAGACATACATACGTATGTCCCAAAGCCGGGCCCGATCCCCACCTCCTCCAGCCACACCGACCACTTCAGGGATTGACTCACAGATCAGGCGAAGGCTGTACCCCAACATTGCTCCTTCAAACTTTCCTGCATTGTCTCACACTGGAGCTTTGGGGGACACCACAGCTAAACGATCACACCCTCACCGTGAGGCCAGTCCAAGCGTGGTGTAGCCCAGAGTGCTGAGGCCCAGAACCAGAGGCCTGTCTGTCCCTTCTCTAACTTGAAGAGCGTCCCTGGCCCGACTGGTCACAGTCCTGCAGACTATACCTTTAGAGGGGTGTGGCCAAAAGCCAATAGTGCCGTCCAGTGGGCCCAGCGGCTGGGAGGGACCTGCCCCAGCATCCTGCATGGGACCTGCCCCTTTGGGGTCTGAGTCATGTCAGGGGCTGGGAGGTGAGCTGCTCTGTCCTCCTGCAGCCTCCATGAACGTGGCTCTGTATGCGGGCATCGCTGGGGGCGTGGTGGCAGCCCTTATCATCATCGGCGTCATCGTCTACTGCTGCTGCTTCCGGGACAGGGATGACAAGGTGGTGGAGGACGCAAGGCCGTGAGTGTGGGCAGCAGCTGTGGAGGGTGGGACCACTCCCCACAGACACGCCCACCACCTCTGGGGGCAGCTACTGCTTTGGCACCCCTATTTTGTAGCGGAGAAAAGAGCAACTTGCCCATCCTGGTGTGCCCGCAGTCCCAGGGCTGGCCTCTGGGGTCTGTGGCTCTGCAGTCTCTGCTTGGGCTGGGGCCAGGCCTGTGCGGGACCCTGTGTTGCTCCCTAGCACCTGCAGGTTAGGAATGGAACAAGTCTGGCACCTTCCTGCGCGCTGTCAGCCTGGCCCTCCTGGGCAGCGTCCCTTTGCAGCTGGTGGTGGGGTGGTGGGTGTGAAGGCGCCAGAGTCTGCACAGTCTTCCCATAGTCTGCACAAGGCCCAGCTTCCCTGGGTCCCCAGTGAGGGTGAGCCTTCCCCTCTGACTCCACTGCCTTGCAGGAGCCGGGCAGCCTACCAGGAGCCATCAGAGCAACTGAGAGAGCTTCCCAGAGAGAGGGAAGAGGAAGACAGCTACAGGCATGAAGACCAGAGGAGCTCAGGGCGCGAGTCTCCTGACCAAGCTGACCAGTGACGGGCCACTGCAGCTGGGGTGCAGGAAGGGTCGGGGTGCAGGAAGGGTCGGGGCGCAGCCGTCTGCTTCCTGGCCTCCTCCCTCCAGGGCCCAGCCTCTGTCCTCCAGCCCAGGCAGTGGTGGGAGCACTTCTTCCCATGCCTGTTGCTGGGGGCCTGGCCGGCCTGGCCGAAGGAATCCCACCTGTGGCCCATTTCCCTGAAAAAGGACCCCTGCCCGCTTGCCACACCTAGTTGCCCCTTGACCTGGACTGGGCCACAGCCTCCACCTGCAGGCGTGCACTGCACGTGGGCAGCCCTGCTCAGAACTGTCCAAGGATGCAATGCTAGCCTTGAAGGGTGCCCAGCACCGAGGGGAGCATCTAGCAGAGCACCTAGCAGAGAGTTGCGCTTCGTACACTTTTGATGAGAGAGTGAAGGAATAAATGAGAAAGCCAAGGACCCCATCGTTCACCTAACTCCGGGGCACGCTGCTCGCCTGGGCCATACCAGCTGGCCTTCAGCCTCCAGCTACCCGCAGCCTCAACTGGGGGTACACGTCTATTTCCTGCTGGCCTGGAGTAAGAACGCCTTGGACAGCCCAGGCCTCGCAGCTCCTGCTTCCCTGGAGGCCCCGCAGCTTAATGCAGATCCTGCTTTGGAAGGGTGGGCTTCCTTTCTCGGGCCTCTCTGATAGGACTGCGTCCGGCCCACTTGGTAGTGAGTTAACGGGATTCATCTAAAATGAACACACTCCAGCTTGCAGACGGTGCCGGGGCCCCAGTCCTGGTGGCTCTTCCCTCAGTGGCTCCCAGGAGTGGCAAGCCCACTTCTGCCTCCCAGCCCACGGTGCTCCTGGTGGTGGCTTCCCAATGCCTCAGCCTCAGCCCTCCCAGCCCACTGCCCTGCCTGGCTGCCTGGGTCTCGCCATCCGGTGGCTGTTCTCTTCCAAATGCAGTTTACTGTTAAGCAAATATTGATGTCTTCTCTGGATGACCAGAACAGCAAATGCTCAGCTTTATTGTCCCCTTGTGATTTTTAAAACATGTATATTTTTATATGTTTTGTTAAATTCTTTGCTGCATTTGTGATGCTTTCAGCAATAAAATCTCTGGTGGAGACTCCTCTTCCTTGTGATGTGGGCTGTTTTCATGGAGGCAGCCCAGGTGTCCAGGGGTCCCGCAGGCTCTTCTTAGGAGAGGTGAGGGTAGCAGACAGAGCTGGGAATCCTCGAGGACTGGGTGTCACTCTGGTGCTGGGAATGGGACGGAGTGGTGTTGGTGGCATCTCCCAGGACCCTGTGGTGTCGGGAGGGCGTGGCAGGCCTGGGTGCCAGGCACCCGCTTCCAGGGGAGAGTCGGGGTGCTTCTGCTGTGCGTCCAGTGGCGTCCCTCCTGAGAGGGGTGACCATCCACCTGTCATCCTCCTGCTGCCGAGAACCTTGCCCACCTCTGCACATCCCTTCCCCAAACAGCTCAGCTCCACAGTCGGCTCTCGGCTGACACTGACTCTCCTGTGAGGCTTTTAAGGTCCTCCCCTGCGTCCCTCCATGGGGCCCACACTCCCTCCTGCCCCAGCATGGACTCAGCTCTGTGGGGACCCACACACACATCCCTCTCCACCCAGGCCCGTAAGCTGTGAGCACAGGAGCTGGGCCAGTTCTGCTGAATGGGTCATGCTGGGCTCACAGTGTCCTGCCACAGACACCTCCTGGCCTCCAGGTCCCTTGAGGTGCTGGCCAGCCCTGGTGGTGCAAGTTCCGGCGCATGCTCTGGAGGCGGGTGGGAGCAGACGACTCCGTCTCTGTTTTGTCCTGATTGTTCTCTGCCCTCCAAGGGCTCTGAGTCTTGCCTGCCGGAGCCCCAAGATGTAAGCAAGAGAGCCAGGGAGATCAGGACCCAGCACGTAATTCAACAGCAGGTGTTTTGTGGCACCTACCATGTGCCTGGCCTGTGGTCCCCAGGACACCTTCACATAGGAGCTAGGTGTCCCCAGGACACCTTCACATAGGAGCTAGGCTCTAACAGAGGAAGAACCCAGCAACACCATTACCTGGGGGAGAGAGGGTGCCACAGGGACACACTGGGGCAGAAAGCAGCCCGAGGGAGTCTGGTTGCTTCCAAGAGGAAGCTACCTTCAGGCCGCACCTCGATGAAATGGAGGTTTAAAGCAGAAGAGCGTTACTTGTGTCCAGTCTCAGCCAGGAGGTAACATCACAAGTTCCTGCTCAACTTATTTCAGTCCGGAAACAGGGGAATTTAGATCGCTGCAGGTTCTCACACAGCCAGAACTGCCACAGCAGGGTCTCCTGGGCTGACGGGCATCCACTGCCACTTCATGGTGACCACCGACAGTTCAGAGACTCAGGTGCTGCAGAACAGAGTCAAAGGCCACCCAGCTAGCTGTCATTTGGCACTTGGGTTTCCACAGAATCCTCCCTTGCGGTTTCAGTTATTAGGGCATATGACAACGTTGGCTGTGCGCATATCACCTATGGAAGGTCCCGGGCTGCTTACAGATGTCCCCACGAGGTCATATGTAGTGTTGGCTTGCTGCTCACATCTGTCCAGATGATTCTTTCTGTCCACCTGACCCAGGCCCATCTCACCCAGGGGCATCTGTGCCCTCGGTGGCTGACCGGTTATGGAATCAGAATAGGACAGGTTGGTTACCTTGAAGGAACCCTTGTCCTCTGTGGTAGTGTAACCAGACATCACCTGCACAAATTCTGGAAGATTCTCTGGTCTTAGCCCCATCCCTGGATATTCTAACTTGTTTCGATTTGGGTGGAGCTAGCAGTGACATGCAAGCAGTCACCTCTGGATATTCTCGGTGGGGCCCTGGCATCTGCAGAAGTGGTTCTGTTGGGAAGTGTAGTCCTGTGGGAGGAGCCTCCTTGGGGACCCTTGGCTGCTGAGTTTGCGTAGTGAGATCACCTGTTCTCAGCCTGTTTCCAGAAAGATCTGGCCCTTTATTCCGTCTTGTGTTTTCTGCACCTCCTCAGTCAGCCAGGTCAGCCTGGACACTCCCTTCTCTCCCATTCATACTCCAAAATCTCCCCCAGCTCCAGTGAGGTCAGTATGTCTGGGAACTGCTCTTTCTTCCTAAGGGCGTCCTGAAATCTCTGCTGTGATCCAGGATGTGTTGATCTCCATGAAGGCAAGCTCTATCCCTGGCTCCCCGTGTGGAGTGGATTTCCGTCTTGATCAACTGCATTGTCACACGGCACAGACTGAGCATGTGTGAGGCTGACGTCCAACAGCAGCTTCTTTCCCTCCCACCCAGCAGGTTTGGGGACAGACTCAGGTTCCCAGGCTTGTGCCCATCTCCATGGTGGGTCTCGCATGCTCCAGGGCTGGGGACATCTGTCAGCAGCCAGCAGAGCAGGGGTGGCAGAGCAGAGGCATAGCGGCTTCCTTAAACTGCTCCAGAGGTGCCCATGTCTGCTCTGCTAGGGTGGGCACGAGTCAGCACCGCCCAGCAGGTGGTGGAGTGGGCAGGAGGCCCGCTCTGCCCAACCCCAGCTCCTCACACCTGCCCACACTTCCTCCCAGTCTTGAGCCACGGCCGGGAGGGGAGGGGTGAGGGTGGAGACCCAGTCAGGGGTTTTGTTTTAAATTTGTACGCGGCTCTTGTGAACCATTATAATAGACATTTCAGGATAACACCACACACGCATTTCTGAAGAGCTTTGCATTCTTTAAAATCACACTCTAAAAATAATAGGAACTACAGGAAAATTAGGATTAGAGGCAGCTACATCGAAGCAAGAAACTAATGAGATCAAGAAATGAATGGGTCTGTCACCAGGTCACATTAAGACGCTAACACTGATGGACACCATTAGCACCAAGCTCACGGTCGCTGGACCTCAGTGCTGGCACTCACTGCTGAAGACCGGCTCATCCGTAGGTGAAAATGACCCAGACAGCTCCTCTGACTTAAAGAGGGGAATCTTCTAGAATGTTGGCTTTTTTCACATTAATTTTTAGCCGTGTGCTTATCTCTGACCTTGAGCTTTCTC
>PVHX01012169.1:0-60553 GCA_004024805.1 Geosciurus inauris | reverse complement strand
CCTTCCTCTTTCTTTCCTTCTTTCTCCCCCTGCCCCTTACTGGGGATTGAACTCAGAGGTACTTTGTATTTCCTCCTTTAAGTTGATTTTCTGAGGTATTTTGTCACAGCAATGAAAGAGACCTGGAGAGCAGTGTCTGGGGAGGGCCTAGGGACTACTCTGATGAGACAGAAGATGGAGGAGCCCAGCTGCCTGGACTTGGGGGTGTGTATGATAGGAGATCAGCATCCTCTGTGCCCACCCTGGATTAGATGGTCCTGTTGCTGCTTATGGTGACCCTTAATGATACACAGGCCTCCTGCAGTACACCTCTCTCCTCCCTGGACTGATAGGGATTCAGGAACTTACTTAAGGGATTTTGCTTTTTGACTTGCTCTAGAGATGAACTTGTGAGGTTTGGCCTAGCTAGCACCTTGATTCCATAGAAGGGCTGGAAAGGCTCCCAGTCTCTGAGTTCCCTAATGGGCTGAAGGAAAGGAAGGTTGTCTCCATTCTACAGATGACTCAGCTGAGGCCCAGGAGGTCCAATGACTTGCCCAAGTGAGCCAAGGAGAGAGCCGGATGCACAGGCCTCCTGGTTCTGCTGTTAGGGTATAGAATGGGATCATGAAGGTAGTGCTTGAACATATGCAATGTGGTAGGATCCATGAGATCTTCCAAGTCCACCTTTTCATTTCATTCTTCCAGTAACAATGCAAGATGAGGAACATCTTTCTGATTTGCAAAAACTAAGATTCTTAAGTGGTGGAGTCACCTGTCCAATGTTTCATTCTGTGGGATTGGGATACAAACCTGGCGACTGGGTGCTAGAGTCTGCCTGAACCTGACTACTGTGTCGCTTTGCCTTCCAAGGGGCAGTCTGGGGATGATTGGCATTTAGGCAGGTCTGGCAGGCAGTAGCAGGCCCCCTCCTTGAGCAGTTCTTCAGCTCCTACCCAAAAGCACCTGTGGTCTGGCAGGGAGGAGTCCTTTCTAGGCCCAGGGTCTCAACCCTGCTTTCCAGTAGAATTGATTACCTGGGGAAATTGAAGATGTGCTCTTGCCTGGGCCCACCTCCTCTGGATCTACCTCCTCAGCAGATTCTGATGCCAAAAGAAGCCTTAGGACCACTGTTCCAGGCCTTGTGTCATGAATGGTGGGTATCAGGGAGTCCAAAGACTGCACTTCCTCCCTTCCAGTGACCAGATACAGCTTGCCTGTCCGGAAGATCTTATGAAGAACAAAATTCCTTTTGGCCATAGTTCCTCATCCTGTGTTTTAGATGAACTCTGAGCAGGCCTGTGTTGGGCCCAGTGACTTGACCAGTGAGCAGAAGAAGAGAATGAATGAAACAGCCTGATTGACAATTTCCCTCCAACACAGGTCAGCCATGATAAGAAATTGTCCCGGAAGAGCTGGCCCATCTTGATGCACCTCATAGCCCTTTAGCATCTCCTGGCTGCAATGGCTGTAGCTTCATTGTGTGTCTCACCATCCTCCAAAATCCCAGCAGCTCAGTATCTATCAGGCATAGAGTGAGCATCACTCCCTTCTTCCTTACCATCTCCCACCTCTCTCTGTTACAAGTGTTTCACTATTTTCCTCCTTCCAGAAGAAGGCACTGCCTCCCCTCCTTCATTCTAATACCCACTGATGGTTTCTTTTGCCTGAGCAGGGCCCTGTCAGAGGTGCTTTGGGGATAGTGGAGATGAGCCAGGTATAGGCTAACCACCGTCTATTGCATTCTCAGTCTATATAGGGATCAGAGAGGAAACATGTTTCAAAAGGAAATTGTCCTGGTCCCAGTCTAGGCTCACAGGAAGTGTGGTCTGCCTAGCTGGTAGAGTCAGGCAGGTTTCTTGGAGGAAGAAGAATTTTCAGCTGGTCCCTGAGGACTGGGGAGGATTTAGATGTGAGCAGAAGGAAGAGTAATTAATTGAGGCTTGGGAATGAGCCATAAAGGGAGGGTGGGAAGAAGGGAGGTAGGGGGTGGATATTTTATGCACTGACAAGGGAAATTGTAGGCAGTGTCTGGGGAATAATGAATCAGTTTAGCTGGTGGAAAGAACCAATGGAAGGAGGTCATGGAAAAGAAATTGAAAGGCAGTTAGGGGTCCAGGTCAAGGTTCCAGAGGCTGTGCCAAAGAGTCTGGACTTCTATAGGAAGAGGAATGAGGCAATTTTTTGTAAAATAAATGAAGAGGAGAGATGGTAGTTAGGCAGAGTCATTCAGCCCCAGTTATAGTGCAGGTGGCCTTGTTTCTCCATACTTCATGAGGGTTCTCTTATAATCATGGGTTCTCATTATAATCGTGACATTAAGTATAAAACCAGTTGCAAAGAAACTGACATCATTGCTGTTTTGTGTTTCAAAGGCAGTGGTGAGGAATTCACTAAGTTTGGTCTTGACTCTAGTCTGGAAATGCTCCTGAATGGGAGAGCAGGAGATCACTGAAGGACTAATTGGTAGAGAAAGAAGGAGAAGATTGCCATGGTGGAAATTTTTTCAGATTTGTTTCCCAATGCTTCCTATTTTTATTGCTATCATGCAATACACATACATACACATGTATGTATTGAGACCATGTAGGGTCTCATGCATGCTAGGCAAGTGCTGTACCACTGGGCTACTCCCTAGACCAATCATATTGTATTTCTAACATTTTAAATTTGTGGTATACACTAGATTTTGTATACAGATCTTGTATTTAGCAATGTTGCTAAACTTATGTATTGTTTTTAGTGCTTTTTTGGGGTAGATTCCATCTAAGTTTCTACATAAATGATAATTACATCTGTGAATAAAGACAGCTTTACTTTTTCCCAAAACTAGATTATTTTTACTTCATTTTCTTGTCTTATTGCAACAGCAGGAATTTCCCTTGAAATGTTAGATAGAAATAAGAGTAATTATCCTATTTTTTTCCTGACTACAGGGGGGGAAGTCATCCCATTCAGTCTTTCACCACTGTGTTTGATATTACCTATAGTTTTTTTGTAAATTTCTTTTGTCAAATCAAGAAGTTCCCTTCTATGCCTGTTTTGTTGGGAATTTTTATTAGGATGGGTTTTAAAATTAGTCAGATGTTTTTTCTGTTTATTAAGATCATATCTGCTTTTATCTCTCAGCTTGTTAATTATAGTAATTGATTTTCAAATTTAACTTAAACTTGTATACCTGGGAATAAGTCCTAATTGGTTTTGATATATTACATTTTTATATATTATTGGGTTTGATTTGATAAAGTTTTTATATCTACATTCATGAGGGATATTAGCATGTTTTCTTAGTTCAGTTCACTATAACAAAAGTACCATTAACTGGGTTCTTAAAATCAGCAGGAATTTATTTCTTGCAGTTCTGGAAGGTGGAAGTCTGAGATTAGGGAGTCAGAGCATTAAGTACACTGGCATTAAATACATACAGATTGTATGTAATCATCACTGACTTTTCTATCCAGAACACTTCCCAAACTGAAACTCTGTAGTCAATAGGTAATAATTCTCTATTACCTCATTCCTCTAGCCTCTGGAAACCACCATTCTGTTGATGTCTCTATGATTTTGATTACCACAGATGCTTCATATAAATGGTATCATAGAATATTTGTACATTGCAACTGTCTTATTTAGCTTATAATAGTGTTTCTCTCATTTTATTTTGCTTTTTAAAATTGCTTTATTAACTTCACAATATAATAATGAGTATCTTTCCATGCAATATGTAAGCTTCCCTGCTGAGAGAAACTTACAAACTGGGTCAAACACACAGCATTCAACTAGAAGTTGGTACCAGGAGACCCACAAGATGCAAATAACGTCAAAAGGTTCACAACAAAGTTTATCACAAATACATAAGTTTAGGAAGCAGGGGTTTCTCTGTTAACTTCAAGGAAAACATCAGGATTCAGGGCATAAGGCAAAATTCATCATGATGGTCATGGTGAGGGGGTCAGTGCTAACTGCACGCAGGCTATGACTCAACTGCCTTTCCCTCAGCTTTTCCATGAGCTGTCTCACCTCCTCCCCAAACCTTTCCATATTCTCTTCTCTCATCCTTGCCTGTGGCTCTCCAAGCCTGTGCATCAGGGTCCCATCTATAGTGCAAGAGGGGCTGCCGTACACGGAACCGCCTGCGATTTCCTCTAGGCACAAAGGATTCACCAGCTTCAAAAGGGAGGGCCAAGGGCTCCCTTTTATTAGCATCTTGCTCCTTTTCACCCTTTTCTTCATTCTCCTGATGGTTGTTTTCCATGCTGAGATCTTTTACCACTTGTTTCTCTTTGGACGCCATTACTCCTGGGCCTATCCTTGCAGTGTCCTCCTGCCTCTGGATTCTCGCTGCCAGGTACGCCTCGGCGACTCTTGGTCCACAGACCTGCTCCTTCAGGGCCTCCTACTTTTCTGGGCTCCCCCCGGGACCCTCCCACTGAAAGGGCCACCTGCGCCACTAATGCCTAGAGGGAGTGAGCGAATGTCGTGTTTCTCTCATTTTTGAAGGACAGTTTTGCTGGATATAGAATTCTTGGTTAAGTTTTTTATTGTTCTTAAATCTATGATCCCACTACCTTTTGGCCTACTTGGTTTTTGAGGAGAAATTTGTTGCTAAATCTTATTAAGTGCTTTGGGTTGAATCATGTTCTTAAAAAAATTGTTGAGTTCCTAAACCATAGTACCTCAGAAAGTGACCTTATTTTAACATAGGGTCATTGATGACATAATTAGTTAAGAAGAAGCCATTAAGGTAGGATCTCATCCAGACTGACTGGTGTCCTTACAAAGAGGGGAAATTTAGTTACAGATGTAGAATAGAAAAAAGATGGTGTGAAGACATGGAGAGAAGATGGTCACCTGTAAGCCAAATCTGAGTCCTGTAATAGATCCTTCCCTCACAGTCTTTAGAAGGAACCAACCCTGCTGATGTCCAAACTTCAAATTTTATCCTCCGGATCTTTGAGAAACTAAATTTTGTTGTTCAAGACACCATAGTTTGTGTTACTCTGTTGGACCATCTCCAAAAAACCAATACATTGGGAATTTCTGGTACATGACAATGCTTCTTTCTTGTGGCTTATAAGATTCTGTTCTTGTCTTTTAAACAGTTTGGCTATAATAGGCCTCAGTATGGGTCTTTGAATTTATCCTTTTTGGAGCTCAGTAAATCTCTTGGATTTAAAGTTCACATCTTCAGAAAATTTTCAGTCACTATCTTTTCAAATATTCTTTTTAAAAAATATTTTTATTAGTTGTAGATGGACCTTTATTTTAGGTATTAATACGTGGTGCTGAGAATCAAACCCAGTGCCTCACACATGCTAGGCAAGAGCTCTATTACTGAGCCAAATCCTTAGCCCCAAATATTCTTTCTGTATTTTTCTTTCTCTTCTTCTTTTGGAACATGCATAATGAATATGTTGGTCTGTTGAATGGGGTATCACAGGTGGCTTAAGCTCTATTCATGTCTTCCTTTTCTTTCTGTGCCTCTCAGACTTCATCATTTCAGTTGTCCTATCTTTAAGCTCATTGAGTCTTCTGCTTACTCAAATGGGCTGTTTAACCCCTCTAGTTAAATGTTCATTTCAGTTGTTATTCTTTTTAGTCCCAGAATTTGATTCTTTTAAAATAATGTGTATCTTTTTGTTATTTTCATTTTGTTCATACAATTTTCTGGTTTCCTTTAGATTTTTGTTCTTGTCTTCCTTTACCTTTTTTGCGCATATTTAAGATAGTTATTTTAAAGTTGTTATATGGTAGTTCTGATGTCTGGACTTCCTTGGGGATGATTTCTATAAATATAGTTTGTTCCTTTGAAAGGGCTGTTTTCTTGTTTCTTTCTATACCATTCCCCTCCCCAAACTGAGGAATCTGAGTATCATATGGTAATTCTTAAAATCAGATTTTCCCCATCTCCGGGGTTTGCTGTTAAAGAAAATTTTTTTTGAAGAGTATATACTCCAGTGTTTAGTATCTTTTCTTAAATATTTTATTTTTTATTTTGCAAAGATGTCATTCCTTGATTTGTGTGGTCACTTAAGTCTGTGTTCCTTTCAGCTTGTGTTCAGTTAACGTTTTGACAAATAGTTTCTTGAATGCCATGAGCTAAAAACAAAACAACAGCAAAAAGCAAACACACAAAAGATAAAAAAACAAAATAACCCCTCAAATTTCTCTCAATCTTTGCAGATTTGCTCACTGCTAGAGAGCGCCAACACTTAACCAGGTTTGCACTGAACCCACGTTATGGTCTTGGAGTGAAAGCTTCAGGTTGTCTCAGGTATTTTCTGAGCATTCATCTTGCCTCATGCATAGTGTGATGTTCTAAAACTTCTATTATAAATGGGTACTTGTGAATGTCCTAATTTTCCAAAGAAATTTCCACAGATTATCCTCCTAGGACCCAGGCAATTTATTATGTTTCAAATGTATCCTTTGCCCTGGTGTTTGTGAATTTTTAGTTTTGTAATGTTTTGAGCAATGCCTGCTACTGTTTGGTTCCACCTTCCAAGTTCTAAGTTAGGTGAAACAGATGAATGCGTCAATCCTTCAGTTAGCCTCTAGACAGGCTATATAACAAGCACAGTAATCTGTGCATAAGATCTGTGCTCACTCTAGAACCAGGGATGAGGGTCTCACATTGGGAACATGGACTATCTCCACTTTAAAACATCACCATGCTGGTGTTGGGAGGTGGCAAGTGTAAATAAGAATTCCACAGTGCTTTTCTACTGTTTTTAAGTTGTTTTTTTCTTTATTGTTATGTTAGCTAGCTTTCTGTTGCTATGATAAAATACCCGAGAAAATAAATTCATAAGGAGGGAAGATTGGCTCATGGTTTTGAAAGATATTTTTGCTGAGTATAACCGTCTAGGTTGATGAGTACCTTAAAGATGTTGCTCATTTGCTTCTTTTTTGTACTATTTCTTATAAGAAATTTGCCATCATTTTTATCCTTGTTCTGAACATAAACTGTCTTATTTCTATAGCTTCTTTTAAGATTTTCCTTGTTACTCTGATTTTGAACATTTTGACTGTGATGTGCCTTGATTTAGTTTTTTTCTTTGTTTCTTTAGAGTTTAAGATAAGTGTGTTTATAGTTTTTATCATATTTGTAATTTTTATGAGTTATTTCTGTAAATATTTTTCCCTTTCCTTTCTCTCTCCCCTACGCTGGGACTCCAGTTATGTGTATGTTAGTCTATTTGAAATTATTCCACAGGGTGGTACTGTTCTTTCCTCTTTCCCTTCCTATTTCTCTCTGTGTTTTAGGTATAATTATTAACAAATATGAATTGTACAAAATGATGGGTTTCATTTTGACAACTTCATACATGCATATAATGTATTTTGATCCCATTCACCCTCCTTTACCTCTCTCATCATCCCCTCCCCTGGTCTTTTTTTCTTTCCCTTCTGTAATACATTCCCTTGTATGTTCATGTCCTTTTTTTTTTTTTTGATTCCATAGATGATAGAAAACATGAAATACATGTCTTTCTGAGTCTGGCTTATCTTTCCTCATCTAATAGTCTCCAGTTATCTATTTTCTTTCAAAAGACATAATTTTTTAATAGCTAATACTCAATTGTGTTTATATACTACATTTGCTGTTGATAGGCATCCAGACTGATTTCATAGCTTGGCTAATGTAAATAGTGCTGTGGTAAACATGGTATGCAGGCATCTCTATTGTATGCCAATTTTGATTCCTTTGGGTATATATCTAGTAGTGGTATAGCTAGATCATAGAGCAGGTCTAATTTTAGATTTTTGAGGAACTTCAATACTGTTTTACACAGTAGCTGTACTAACACTCCCACCAAGTGTATGTAAGTGTTCCTTTATCCTCACATTCTTGCTGGCATTCATTATTTTTTGATTTTTTAATAATAGGCATTTTGACTGGAGTAAGGTAGAATCCCAATGTAGTTTCAATTTGCATTTTCCTGCTGGTTAAAGATGTCGAAAATTTTTCATATATGTATTGGCCATTTTTTTTGATTTAAGAAGTATCAGTTTAGTTCATTCTCCTATTTAACAAAATTAGATTACTGTCATTTGGTGTTAATTTTTTTAATTCATTATATATTCCAAATACTAGATAAGTAGCTGGTAAAGGTTTTCTCTCATTCTTTAGGTTATTGCTTCACTCTGTTGATTGTTTCCCTTGCTATTCAGAAGGTTTTTAATTTGAAGTAATCCTATGGGACACGTTTTGCTATTATTTCCTGAGCTATTGGAATTCTTTTCAGAAAATCATTGCTTATACCAAAATCTTGAAGTGTGTTCCTTATGTTTTCCTCTAATAGTTTTAAAATTTCAGGTCTTACATTAAGGTCTTTTATTCATTTTGTGTTGATTTTTGTACAAGGTGAGAGATAGGAATCTAGTTTCAGTCTTCTATAAATAGATATCCAGTTTTCCCAGTACCATTTGTTAAAGTGGTACTGGGAAAACTGGATATCTATTCATTCTCCAACATATGTTTTTGGCTCCTTTATTGAGAATTAGGTGGCTATAGATGTATGGATTTATTGCCCTATCCTCTATTCTATTCCATTGGTCTACATTTCTATTTTTATCTAAAACCATGCTGTTTTTGTTAATATTGTTATATAGAGTATTTTGAAATCAGGTATTGTGTTGCCTCCAGATTGCTTTGGCAATTCAGGATCTTTTGTACTTTCATATGATTTTTAGGAATATTTTTCTAGTTCTATGTAGAATGTAATTGGTATTCTGATGGAGATTGCAACAAATCTCTAGAATGCTTTTACTAATATGACCATTTTAACAATATTAATTCTCCCAATCCATGCACATAGAATGTCCTTCCATCTTCTGGTATCTTCTCCAATTTCTTTCTTCATTGTTTTATAATTTTCACTGTAGAAGATTTTTGCTCCCTTGGTTAGGTTAATCCTAGTGATTTTTTGGGAGGCTATTGTAATTGGGATGATTTTCCTGATTTTTTCCTCAATGAGTTCCTTATTGATATATAGGAAAGACACTGATTTTTAAAAAATATTTATTGATTTTTTTAGTTGTAGGTGGACAGAATATCTTTATTTTATTTTTATGTGGTGCTGAGGATCGAACCCAGTGTCTCACGTGTGCTAGGTGAGCATGCTACCACTGTGCCATAACCCCAGCCCCAAGACACTGATTTTTGTATCAGATGGTTTTGTATACTGCTATTAAGAAACTTGGTAGAGTCTTTAGGGTTTTCTAGGTATGGAATCATGTCATCTACTAACAGGGATAATTTGACATCCTCCTTTCTTATTTGTATCCCTTTTATTTTCTTCTTTTGCCTGATGGCTCTGGCTAAAGTTTCTAGTACTATATTGAATAAGAGTTATGAAAGTGGACACCCTTGCCTTGTTCCTGATTTTAGAGGAAATACTTTAGGTTTTTCCACATTCAGTATGATATTAGCTATGGTTTGTTGCATATTGCCTTTATTACATTGAAATATGATCCTTGTATACTTATACTGAATACAATAGTACAGTCAGGGTTTTTATCATGAAGGATATTGAATTTTATCGAAGGCTTTTTTGGGTATCTGTTGAGATGATCATGTTATTTTTTAAAAAATATTTGTTTTTAGTTGTAGATGGACACAATACCTTTATTTTATTTATTTATTTTTAATATGTGGTGCTGAGAATCAAACCGAGGTCTTCATACATGTGAGGTGAATGTTCTACCACTGAGCCATAACCTCAGCCCCTGATCATGTTATTTTTATCCATATAAATTGCATTCTATTTATATGGTATATTGCATTTATTGATTTACATATGTCCAACCAACCTGGCATCATTGGAATGAAAACAACATTATCATAGTATATGATTTTTTTTTTTTAAATTAAGAAGTTAAATTCACTTTGCAAGTATTTTATGGGCATTTTTGCATCAAGGATCTTGTTTGATAATTTTTTTTTCTCTTGTGTTCTTATCAGGTTTTGGTAGCAGGGCTTCATAGAATGAGTCTGAAGTGTTCTTTTTCTACTTTATGGAATAGTTTGAGGAGCACTGGTATTAGTTTTTAAAATTCTGGTAAAAGTCAGCAGTTAATCCATTTTGTTCTGAGTTTTACCTTACTGGGAAACTTTTTTTTTTTACTTCTTGAATTTAATTACGTAATTATATATTAATTTTTTTAAAGAAATGTCCTCTTGGTTCAGTTTTGGTTGGTAATATGTGTCTAGAAATTTGTCTTTTTCCAGATTTTCTGATGTATTGCCATTTGATTTTTCAAAACACTCCCTGTGGATACTGTGGATTTCAGGGCTATCTGTTGTAATATCCTCCTTTTCATCTCCAATTTTATTTGAGTCTTCTCTCTCTTTTGACTAGTTTGCCTGAGGGTTTGTCAATTTTGTTATCTCTTCAATGAAACACCTCTTTGTTACATTGCTCTTTTAGCCTCTATTTCATTTATTTCTGCTCTGATAATTATTCTTTCTTCTGATTTTTGGTTTGCTTTTTTCTAATTTTTCTAAAGTTTTGAGAGCATCATTAAGTTATTTATTTCAGAGCTCTCTTTTTCTAACGTAGGCACTTATAACTATTAACTTCATTCTTATAGTTGTGTTTGTTGTGTTCTATAGGTTTTGGTAGGTTGTGTTTACATTTTCATTTGATTTTAGGAATTTAAAAATTTCTCCCCTGATTTCTTCAATATTCAATTGCTTGTTCAGAAGCATATTGTTCAGTCTCTAAGTGTATGTATGATTTCTGCTGTTTTTCTTACTGTTGATTTCTTGCTTTGTTCCATATTTCTTTTTCTTTTCTTTTGGTATTTGCTAAGGTGAGCTTTACAGCCTAACATGTAATCTCTCTCTCTCTCTTTCTCTTTTTTGGGTGCAGAGGATTGAACTCAGGGGTACTTAATCACTGAGACACATCTCCCAGCCCTATTTTGTATTTTATTTAGAGACAGGGTTTTACTGAGTTGCTTAGTGCCTCGCTTTTTTTGGTGAGTCTTTGAACTCACAATTCTCCTGCCTTAGCCTCCTGAGCCACTGGGATTATAGGCATGCGCCACTGTGCCTGGCAGAATATAATTTCTTTTGGAGAAATTTCTGTGTGCTGATGTCAAGAATGTGCATTCTGCAGGTGTTGGATAAAATATTCTGTATATGTCTGTTAAATCCACTTGATCTATAGTGTAATTTAACTCTGATGGGTTTTTTTGGTTGTTGATTGAATTTTTTTCCTGGAAGATCTACTTATTGATGAGAGGGGGACCTTGAAGTCACCAACTAATATCATATTAGAACTTCTCTCTCTCTTCTCCCTTTTTGTCCTGTAGTGTTTGCTTTATAAAATTGGGTGCTTTGATATATATTTACAATTATTATGTCTTGATGGATTGTTCCCTTTATCAATATGTAATTACCTTCTTTATCTCTTCTGACTGAATTTGGCTTGAAGTCTACTTTGTTGGATGTGAGTATAGCTATTCCTGCTTGCTTTTATATTTTATTGGAATATCATTCTCCATCCTTTTGTTTTTAATCTGTGTATTTTTTCAGTGAGGTGAGTTTCTTGCAGACAGAAAATAGTTGGTCTTGTTTTTTATTCCAATCAACTTATCTGTTTTTAAATTGGAGAGTTCAAATAATTTACATTCAGGGTTATTATTGAAAGAATATGCTAATTATTGTGATTCTGTTGCTTTTCTTTTAGTTGTTTTGAATATTCTATGTTTGTTTATTTTCCCCTTATTCCTTGTGGAGGTTTGATGTTTTACTAAAATAGCAATGTTAGATTCTTTCCTACTTCTCATTGTGTAACTACTTTTCTAGTGAGATTTATTCTTTCTTGGGCTCTCATGGTTGTGTTTATCTTATTTTCTCATATGGATGTACGATTCCTTTGAGGATTTTTTTTGTAATGCTGGTTTAGTTGTCATGAATTCTTTTAGTTTATATGTATCTTGGAAAATTTTTATTTCTTCTTAAATTGTGAAGGATAACTTTGCTGGATATAGTAATCTGAGTTGGCAGTTATTTTATTTCAGGCCTTGAAATATAGCACTCTGAAATATAGCACTCTATGCCCTCCTAGCCATGAGGGTTTCTGTGGAGAAATCTGTTATTCTGATGGATTTACTCTTGTGAGTGATGTGACACTTCTCTCTGGCAGTTTATAATGTGTCATGGAGAAGTTCTTTTCTGTTCATATTTAGTTGGGGTTCTAAATGCCTCCCAGACCTGGATGTCCAGATCATTTCTAAGATTTGAGAAATTTTCTGTTATTATTTCACCAAATATTTTTTTCTTGCCATTAGCCTGTTGCAGCTAAACTTCCTTGTCCAAAACTATCTTTCAAGCATTTGTTCTTTTAATGTTGCTCCAGAGATCTTGTATGTTCTGTTCATAGTTTATTTTTTCCTTTATTACTGTCTGAATATCTTCAAGCCCTGATATTCTTTCTTTCACTTGACCTAGTGTATTGGTGAGGTTTTTAACTGAGTTAAAAATTGAGCTTCTTATTTCCAAGATATCTGGTTCTTTTTCAGAATATCTCTTTATTGGATCGCTCTTTTACATCCTGCATTGTCTTCCTCAATTTATTGAGCTCTTTATTTGTATCTTCTTTGAATTCATTATTTAAAAATCAATCTTTTGCATTCTTTATCCAGTATTTCATTCACTTTGTTATCTTTGGATTCAGTTACTTGGGAGTTGTGAACTTTTATAGGCATCACATTGCCTTGCTTTTCATGTTTTTATGTTGAGATTTACACATCTGTTGGGTAGATATATTTTCCACTTTACATGAGGGTTTCCTTAGTGAGCAAACTTGTCTGGATGATATGCCCTGAGATATTGGTTGTTGTATATTGTTGAGTTTACTTCAAAATGGACTTCATGTTTTAGATTCCCTGTGTCTTCTTAGGCTGTGACTGTTGGGTTTTGACTCGGTGCAGACTGTGTCAGAGCCTCAGAGACCTACTTTCTCTGTAGGACTCATGTGAATGGTGTCCCTTTGGTAGTTCAAGCAGGTATGATATAGATAGAAGATTATATGAAATGTACTTTCTGTGGTTTCTCCTCCAGACTTGTCAGCACTGTGCAGTATGAAAAGGTGTGGGAGTAGCCTATGCTAGAGCCCCTCATAGATGGGGTTACCACAAGAGTTGTTTAATTTTTCTTTGTTGATACTGAGGGATGAATGTCCAGTGGTGGGTTTTAAGGCACCCCCAACCCCACCATCTGTGCTTACTTAAGACCAGTCATCACCTGGAATCTTTTTCTCCCCTATTCTTTTAAGTTGTGATATCTGCTAAAGTTTGAACAGGATTAGGTCATGGATGGAGTAAGTTGCAGTTTCTTTCTAATGGGCTGGGAATGTAGCTCAGCAGCAAAACACTTGTCCAATATGTTCAAAATGCTAGGCTAGATCTCCAGCTCTGCCTTCTCTTTTATTTTTCTGTGTCTTATGTCTTAAAGTTTAGTAATTTTCGTCTCTGCTGTATCTAATCAGACATTAGTCCAGTTCACTTATTTTTTTTCACCTTACACATTATAGTTTCATCTTTAGAAATTTGACTTGCATCTTCTTTTGAAACTTCAAGTTGCTGCTAAATTTTTGAACATAGAGAATAATATGACTTTTAATATGCTTGCCTGCTAATTCTGACATCTACATTGGTTCTGAGTCAGTTTTCATTTATTGATTTGTTTTCTTCATATGGGTAACATTTCCCCTGCTCTTTACAAATACCCCATGGGTTTTGGTTGGATTCTGAACATAGTGATAGATATTTTTGCATTCTTGGAAGTATTGTTGAGTTTTATTCTAAGATGCAGTTATGTGGAAATAGTTCCATCCTTTGGGTCTTCCTTTTACTATTTGTTAGGTAGGACAGAGTTACTACCGCAGTGGTAGAAACTTTCTATGCATTCTACCCAATGCCCTGTGAGCCATGAGGTTTTACAGTATGGTTGGAAGTAAGCACTGTTCTGGGTCCTGCTGGAATGCCAGACACTATTCCCTCCAATTTTTTAGGGAATTTTTTAGGTTATTCTTTCCTTAGCTTTGGGTAATTCCCTCAAACTGCTGAATACTTGAGTGGGATCTTCTAAGAATCATGCACTTTCTCTCTCTGGGTACACTGCTCTCCTTTCTGGTTCTGTTCTGTGAACTCTGTCATTTTTAAGTCATCAACTCAAGGCATCTGCTGGATTCTTACTGCTTCCCCTCTCCCAGTGTCACCCTGGAAACTCTCTTGGGACAGTAAGTTGAAGCAATTGTAGGATTCACCTTGTTTGATTTTAGTCTCCCAGGAGTCACTGTTCTTCATTGCCTCATATCCAATGTCTTGAAGACTTTTTCATATATTTTTTCCCATACTTTTTTTTTTGATTGCTTCAGGACTGAGGGTAAATCTGGTCCCTCACTTGGTCAGAAGCAGAAGTACAAATTATTACTATTGTTGACATTGGTAATTTGAGTTCATTTAATGATGTTAGAACTGGGGAGAATGAAAATGTAGGGAATGGTGAAGAGAAAGTGGTTGTTGGCATGAGGTGAGTAGAAACAGTTTAATTATTTAATTGGTATTGGTCAGTATTCATTGCCAGGCTCCAGTGGATATTGAGGAATAATTCATATCCCCTGACCTCAAGGAGCCCACAGTCTGAGGGTTGAGGGAAATGGTTCATAGTTGTTTTAATCAAGAATAAGGCTATTCAGATAAAGCAGATATTTCATGTTTTCAAACTATGAAGAATTTGATTCATTTAAAGCATTTTTCATTGAATGTGATTATAAATGTTGTTCTAGGAAGCTGTACAGATCAGGATAGATTTGTGCAGCCATTAAGGGAAGAGGACAGTTAATTTTGTATGGAGGTTATAGGAAGGAGCTTGAAATATAGGGTTAGTAAACCCATGTGTGAATTCTGTTGGCCTCTGGCCTACAGGGAGCCTGTGTGCCCACATACACAGTAAAATGGGATCATAGCAGGCATTTTGTAGGGTTTTAACAGGCAACACAAGTAATGCATCCAGTAGAATACCTGGTACTTAGGAGGCTGGCAACAGTGGTTTCCATGTCTTTGTACAGAATGAATCCTTGGAATGTCTTTGCACAGTAGGATTCTCTGATGGGCATTTACACATGAGCCCCAAATCCCCACCCTTGTGAGAGTCAGAGCCTTTCCAGGCAGGAACAGTGAGGGCTTTGGTGTACACACTAAATTCTGAGAGTCCCATAGAGGGACAGCAAGAAGCAAGTAGCATGTGCCCCTACTTCCAAGAAGTGGTCTCCAACCTGCTTCAAAAATCTTTCTTGCCTGAGATTGAGACTAAAGGCAGTGAAAACAGCCTTAGATGGAGCCTGAGGGAGGGGTTAGTTGTGACCAGGAAGAAAGAGAGGAAGGACTGAGGACCACAAGAGGCACATGGAGAAGAGGATTCCTAATGATCAAGGAGTCAAAGCAGACCAGGGTGCAGGTACTCCTGGGGAGCCAGAAATGGCATCTCAGAATGTGTGTATGTGAGGAGGTTGTTAAGAAGTGTGTGTGTGTGTGGACGGGGGGGGGGGCATAATCTGGAGCATTGGCTTGATGACCAGTGAGCCCAGCATATCAGGAGCCTGGAGCGTCTCCTGTTTGGGTGAGGGGTGGTGTCCTCTCAGATACAGTATGTCCTGAATTTGTTGGATGGAGCTTGAGTCCACTCATGCCAGAGCTAGAGATTTAGTCTGGCTCACTCTACCCCTCCCTTCCAGGCATCTTGGAGAAAATCAAAGTTTCTAGCAACCCTGGGCAACAGAAGATTACTAATATGCTGGGTACTTTATATGAAGTATTTGTGTTCCTGTTATTTTATGCAAACCCTGGGTTGGACCTGTTTAGGATAAAGAAACTGAGATTTACAGAGGTGAAGAGACTTGTCAAAGGTCATAAATACGACAATTTGGATTTAACCCATCTTTCTTAAAAACCCCAATCTTTCCAACATGCTCCATTCTCCTCCTCCTCCTCCTCTCATCATCTCTCTCTTCTTCTCCTTCCCCTTCCTTTCCTTCTCCTTTTCACATTTCATCATGTGATTATCACCAGGGGCACATCTGCTCTAGGTCTCTGTAGAGAGTCAGCTGAGGTGTTAGTGGCCTCCTATTAGAGCCCCTGGCCTCTGTGCTGACCTGGCCGCTGCAGAAAGCATTGTTCTCCTAGTCCTTACAAGAGTCAGAATAGGCCAACCTATGTGGCAGAAGCAAACAATCTCCAAATCTCAGTGACTGGTTTCTTGCTCAGGCTGGATGTCCATCATGGGTTGGGCTGAGGCTCTGCTCCCCTATGATAATTTTCTTCACTCCAGGAACCAGACTGACAAGCAGCTACTATCCAAACTCTCTGGTGATGCTGGTTGAAGGGGAGAGAATTGGGAAGCAAGAACCCGTTCTGAAACTCCTGCTTGGAACCAATGTTTATCACAACTGCTTCCATCTCATTGGCCAGAGCAGGTCACCCCCCCCCCCCTGCTGTGGTGTTGGGGAGCTATGGGGCTTTGGTGCCCATAGCAGTTGATAGCAAACATTCTTCACTCTCCCATTGGTAATGACTTTTAGGCTCCCGTATATCCCTCTGTGCAGGAGCTGGGGCTGCTCAGTGGAGAGGGACTCTGCCTCCTGCCTCCAGGAGCTAACTGTCTAGAGGAGGGACTGTCATCATTTCAGAAAGGGACACCTCCAGGTGAGAGCATTGTGTGTGACACAGTAAGCACAGAGCTGTGAGGGTGCATAGGAGCAGTGACTCATTTTGCTCAGGGAAGATTGCAAAGGGGGCAATGTCTATGGCCTTGGTTCGAAGATAAGAAATCCCCAGTGAAGAACAAGACAGGAAGGGTCTGTAGTCTGAGGGACTGATGTGCTAAGGCACAGAGAATCAGAGCAGGTACCAGTGGCCTGTGTGTCTGGAGTCCTGAGGACCTAGGAGAGTGCAAGGAGGGGAAGAAACTGGGAAGTGGTAGGACCAGGGGTTAAGTCTTCCTTTACCATGGGCCAGATGTCATATCACTTTTGCTGTCCTTTAGCTGAGCTGTGGCAGTGGAATCCTGGATAATGGGTGTGGTGGGTACCTGCCCAGGAACCCTACCTAGCAAAGACCCCCACTCTGTGTCAGCCCAGCTTGGGTTGTCCAGGAGGCAGGCACAGTCTAGATTCTGCTCCCCTGCTGGCAGTCCCTGCTGTTCACCCTGGGGGGATGAATCAGATCCATTCTCTGTGAACAAAAGCTCCTGGGTTGCCGGGGAGATGCAGAGGCTGCTGCCTGTACTTCCTGGAGCTGCAGTTCAGTGTCATGAAGAGATGGGCACTTAGTAGCTGGGAGCTGCCACCAAGTCCTGGCCTGAGGAGGGCTGGGCTGGGCTGTTATCATTACAGATGTAATGAATCCTTGTTGAACCTGTCTCTGTGTGGATCAGAGTCAGCAGAGGCTACAGGTTTGGGCAGACGTGGTTTGACTATGGCTCTGCCAGTTGATGTCCTTGTGACTTTAGGTCCCTTGTCTGCCCTCTTGGAGACTCTTTCCTCAAATTGAAGTTGGGATAATGATACTTAGCTTACAGGGGTGGAGCTATTTCATGAAGTAATAGGTGGAAGATTTTCCATCCATTCATTTATTCAGTACATATTTGAGGCTCTCTGCTGGGTGCTGAGCACTGTCCAGGGGTGGGAATCCATGCCCTGATGTGAACCTGATGTGGATGTGGCCCGGTGCTGAGTGCAGGCCTGGCTGACACACAGATACTCACTAAATGGCATTACTGTTCTTGAAGACAGGGGATCTACTGCGACAAGGGCAAGAGGCCCCCCATCAGGTGTTGAATGTTTTTGGAATGTAGAGGAGTGTGTAGCGGAGCATATGTGTGGGGGTCCCACTCCGATTTCCCACCCTGCTGGAAGGAGGTGGGGCTCATAAGGTGATCCTGTGGATTTAAGCTGTATCCTGGCTGTGAGTCTGAAGGGGCAGGAGTGACAAAAAGTTCTCCTGAGCCAGCAAACCTGTAACAGTTGGCTTCGGGGTCACCATAAAACCACAGTTCAAAAAACAAGTAGGCAGGGCCCCTGAGCCAGACTGGTACCCCATCACAGACCAGGGATTAGGAATGCAGGAAGATTTTTCCATGGAAAGGACTTTTTATCCACCCCATATGGTGTGAATGCTGCCCCCACTTCACACATGAATGGGAAAGCTGTGAGTCAGATCTGGGTGGGGCTAGGGACAGGTATAGACCCCTGAGGCTCCTCCACTGTGGAGAAGTACAGGAATTGGTGAAGTGTATTTGGGGGTCAGATAGGGTGGTTTGAGGTTGTTGACAGTGTGTGGAATGGTCAGGGATTTGGGGGAGGAAGAGGCTGTTCTTGGGAAGCTTTTTGATGGAGTCATTGATGCTGTGCATTGGAGGTGGGTGGCAAGTCCTGGGCTTGTAGCTGGAGTCATATGTGTGTTTGGGAGTTTGTGATGATGGGATGTTTGGAGAGGATCATTGATGAAGGGAAAGGTGAGACTAGCAAAGATAGGATGGGTCATTAGTGATGATTCCGACAGGGCAGCTTCAAGTGTGAGCTCTGGTGTGCTTCTTATCCTAGTGTCCCAGCGGGCAGCTTGGGCCTGAACCTTTTTGAGGAGGTCCTTGACAGAGAGGAGTCTCTGAGGGTTGGCTATGGGAGAATGGGGGGCTGTGAGGGATTGAGCCATGGCAGCACAGGAGGCCGGGCGTGGGAGGCTGGGCTGCCCATCAGCAGCTTTGCAGATCCTCAGAGTCATTACTTGCTGTTGTAACTGGGGAAAGTTGCAAAATGAAAATTAACTGTCGGAGAAGATTGATTCATTTGATGTCTAACCAGGAACAGCCTTTTATTGCTGTAAGATGTTGATTTCCTCTCATTGCAAAGACAGGTGAGTCTTAGTGACATTGAAGGAAGACAAAGCCTCATTGGAACCCACAGCAAACCTCACCTGCAGGGCCCAGCTCTCTTCCTTCTTCCTCCATTGTCCCCAGAGCAGGACTCAGTGTCTGGATTCATGCATGGGGCCAAAAATACTCAGACTCATGGGTGAGCCAGCCACGTGGTAGGGCTGGTGATAAGATTCAGGGCTCTGTATTCAGATACATCTGGGTTCAAATCCAAGCTGGGCCACTTGGAAGCTTTGTGCCTGTGGGCAAGCCTCAGTGTCCTCATCTGTAAAATGAGAGGGCTGTCCCTGATTCAGTTTTACATTTTAAAACACTTGGCACAGTGCCTGGCACAGGTTATCAGGGCTGAGAGCAGCTGGAGTGATCAGAAGTTGATGTGATCCAGAACTCAAGTCACTTTCCCAGTGTCAGCATTGGTTGAGGGGTGAGGGTCAGACTGAGAGTAGGATAACATTCAAAAGTTAGGGGGGTGGAAGGGGAGATAAGTGGAAATAATTTTTTAAAGATGGGGCTGTGCCCAAATCTGGGATGTCAGGAGCTCACTCCTGGGGAGTGGGCCAGGCTGCCTGCTTAGGTGCAATGAGCAGCCTATGTCTGCCCCTGGTTTGTGGCCAGGACAACATCTTCCTGTCCATAGTATGGGGCTAGGAAGAAAAGGGCTGGGGAAGTGCAGGTCCTACCTGGCTGGTCCTGGGCTTTAGTGACAGATGGCTATATTTAGGGGATTTCTGGGAGGCCAGGAAGCAGCCCTTCTTTCCTGGGAGCCTCTGGTCAGCAAAGAGTGCAGTTGGCTGCAGGTTGGAGGGGCTTCCTCATCTGTGGGGCCAAGGAGGAAGGGGCAGTGGTGCCGCAGCAGAGCATTGGGAGGTCTCTGTGTTGGGCGTCTGTCTGCCCGCATGCCTGCCTCTCTGTTGCTCTGAAGGAGGCAGGGGCTGGGCCTGCAGCTGCCTGGGCAGAGCGGCTCCTGCGTGGGACATGGCTCTTCTCTCTGGTTACAGATTCACCGCTTCGCTCCCAACACATCTTCTCGGTCAGCATGGGGCATCGGGCCAAGCTCTCCTGAGTTGAGAGAAGATTGTGGAACTGTTGTTCTCCATGTGGAGCAACCAGCCTCCAGAAGATGTTGAAGAATAGGCATGGGTTGGGGACAGCCCCTGGAGAGCTGTGGTGAACTTTGACTGGGTCCAAGAGAGACAAAGCTGCTTCAAAGAGAGAACCTGCATCCGGGACTGTGTGGTGGTGGGGCAGCAAGGTTGGGTGTCTCCCAGCCGTGGGGACAGGGGACAGGGTGCCAAGGGTGCCAAGGGCACAAAAGATATAGGGAGTACAGGTAGGAAGTTTCAACAAGTTTCCAGGCCAAGAGGATATTGCAAAGAACCAGAGGATGAAAGAAAATGATCAGTCAAAGACAGAAGAGGAAGGGACAGCAGACTTGGGAGTGGGGGGTGTTGAAGTTGGAAAGTTATGGCTTTTACCTGCTGGTGGAGCTGTTCTCCAGTTCCAGGGTAGGGTATTGCTGCAGCTGCTGGGGTGGGAGTGGAGGGTGCCCAGCTGGTGTTTTCCATGGGTCAGCCTGAGCTGGCATTAAGTAGAGAGTTTAGTAAGAACTTTACTGAAAATGAAGCACCCCAAAGTCATGCTAAAAACAAGACCAAAAACCTGACCCTGCAGAGGAGAGGCCAGGATTCTTCTCCTAACTCTGAGCTAAACTTGCTGGAATCTTGGATAAGTCCCTTCCCCTCTCTGGCTTTCAGTTTACTCCTCTATAACATGAGAGCCAGACATTTTCTAGTGGGACACTTTGCTTAAATGAAATATTCCATGATACTCACCTTTCTTAACTGATTGCAATGGGGGTGGAGTGGGGTGAGGGAGACCCAGTGGTCTAGTCCCTTTCCAAAGCCTACTTACAAACACTTGTCCTAGATTTTAAAAAACTAATATTTGAAATAAATTCTTACTGAGCGCTCAAGTTTGCCAGGCACTGTTCTAAGCACTTTACAAATACTGACTCATTTAATGCTCACAACAACCCTAGGAGGGAGGTGGGGGAAACTGAGGCACAAAGAGGTGAGATGACATCTCAAAGTCACACAGCTAGTAAGTGGCACAACTAGGATTCCGGCCCAGGCAGTGGGGCACTAGGACAGGGTTTACTCATTGTTGGGTGCTGCCTGTAGGCAATAGCAGAAGGAAGTGACTTGTTTTGCGTAGAGAAAGGCCACTGGGTGCTATGACTCAGACAGTTGCTGCATGCTGGGGCCCCAGACAGTCAGTCTCTACAGAACTGTCCTGTGGAGCCTGGATCTGGATGCTCTGGGAGAGACAGAATCCTCTTGGGCTGCTCTCTGGGTTTCCCAGCTGAGACCACCCAGGCCCCCGATGTCAAAGGCGAGTTTATAATGGTCCCCTTGCATGGATTGGCGCGCAGGAAATTGAATGCGAGAGTTTCTCCGCCAGGCACACACTCTAACCACCAAATTTATTTAAGCAGATAAAATGCAGGGGGTGTAATGTCAGATTAATGGATAAATAACCGTTCTGGTTTTTGGCACGAAGGCGGAGAGCGGCAGTGAGAAGCCTCATTATGTGCCGCTCTGCCTCGAAGAACAAGCCTCGCGCTGCAACCCCAGCACCCGGGCCCGCGAACAGAGCATTAAATTGTTGGAAATGGCTCCCCTTCACTCGCAGAACAAAGATGTTTTCTCCAGAATAAATTGACTCCCTCTCAGCGCGCTGAGCCCCGGATTCCCACAAATGCAGCCTATGCTCGCGCTCGGCTCCCTGGGGGAGGGCGGCGGTGCGGGCCTGGGAACACCGCCGCCGGACGCTTCCTGCCTGCGCGGGTGGGCGCGGGGCCTTGGCTTCAGGGACTCCTGGCTCCTGGGCTCTCTGTCGCCAGGCCTCTGTGGCTCTGGGGCAAATGGGTAAAACTGCGGGAGTTGCTGGAGGAACTGGGCTTGGAATTAGGGAGGCAATGTAGCGTGGTGGTTGGCATTTTGCGTTTAAAGTCCCTGGGTTTGCACATCGCTGCCCAGCGGTGCGATCTTCAGGCAAGTTATTTAACCTCTCTGAGCTCAGTTTACTAACGGCGGAGTGGGGCTGGGTGTGGCGTAATGAGCTAAAGCAGCCAATGAATGACTGAACTCAGAGCCAGCTGCCAACCTTTGGGGCGGAACCATGGGTGTGGCTGCGCCTTTCTGCTGGTACCGCTGCCCGGGTTGACTGTGGGTGTGGGGGACCCTGGAAACTGCTGTATTGCTAGACCTTGACCCGGTGGCATGAGTCTCGGGGCTGGCCTGAATGGCCCAAGGTGACTGGAAACAACAAGGCTCCCCCTCCTGGGTTCCCAGGGTCTGGCCAATGTCCTGTCAGCCCTTGACTGGGTGGAATCATAATCTCCGGAGAGTTTGGCTTTGCCTGGGGCCAATTAAGACAGCGATTGCCTCCCTCAGCCTTGGTGCTCAGGCTGTTGCCCTGGTGGTTCTAGGTTCAATAGGAGCAGGACTCAGAGATACTGCACCTGGGCAGACCAGAAGACAAACTGGTCTGTCTCTCCCTCCCTCCCTATTCCTCCCTTCCCCTCACCATCTCCTTCCTCCTCCTCGGAGACTGTGAGCAGTGGAAAGAGTGCAGACTTTGGGGCGGATTGGTCCATATTGCCTCCTAGCTGTGTTACTTGGGCAAAGTGCTTCACTTCTCTGAGCCTCACTTTTGCCATCTGCAGATGCCAGAACAGCACTTCCACTTTTCCAGACTGGTTATGAAGAGTGAATCTACTGGACTGATGCCTGTGGGGAGTACTGTTCTGTAACACATGCTTAAGGAGAAACATAATGGTGAGCAAGCCAGCCATGTGTGATCTTCAGGGCTTGGACTGGGGAACAGAACGGACTGTGTGCTGGTGTCTGCCTGGATGCACCTGCCCAGGACCCATTGGGATGGTGACCTGGAGTCTCTTCATTTGGCAGGATTTGGCCTTTGAGATTGTGGGCTGCCTCTGTCTTATCTTGACTTTTCATCCTCCTTCTTTCTATCTTTTCCCACTATGCCCACCCTCTCCATTGAAGTTCCCTGCTAATCTAGTCCAAAGGTTGGAAAAGGAAAGTTTGGGAAATGCCCTGCATTTGGACTTGGTCAGATGAAGCCTGGAGCAGGAACAAGGGGTACAGACCCCAAGTTGCTGATAGAGCATCTCACAGCTTGTGTATTAGGTACTTTCCAGGTGCTGTGGTCCCAAGTGAGCAGAGTAGATGAGGTCCACATTGCCATGGAGCTTGCAGTCTTCTAGGGAATGACAATTCCTGAGCACTTGCTCAGTGCCAGGCATGGTGCTATGTGTTCTTCACATTTAATCCTCACCAGGAAATGGACAGTCTGCAACCAGCTTTGAACCCCACCCCTTTCCCATGCTGGCAGGTTCTGTGTGCTCTGTTTCTCTCCCTGCAAGACCCACTAGGATAGAGTTCAGGGCTCAGTCAGGGTGGATTTGAACCTTAGTTTTCCCATCCACAAATTGGGAGAAGGCTACCGAGCACAGAGCCTGGAATGTTTTGGGAGTGTTTGGGTTCTCTATGGAATGAGCTTAGAAGCCTCCCTGGTCTTTGCAGCCCCTACCCTGGCCATTCCTCCAGTTTGGGGAGCATGTGTTTGGGAGGCATGGAGCAGTCTCCCCAGGCAGCACTCCATCTCCCACCAGCCATGTCTTTGTTTAGCTTCAAGCTGAAGCAGAAAATGCAAAGCATTTCCTCCATTGCAAATGCATGAACTACCTATTTTGTCAGCTTGGGAGAGATTTGGCAAATAATTGTGGAGTCTGGCTGTGGGCACCTCCTGGGGAGTGCTTTCCATCACTGTCCATGTCTGTTATATGGTTATCACAGTCCCAACCAGATACTGGGGAAGTGAGGCTGCCTGTGGGTTTCCCTATTTTCAGGGGAGCCATAGTTCCTACCTGTTCTCTTATTCCACTGGCCCAGCTCCTAACAACCCTCTCTGGTCTCTGTCTTGACCCTTCTGTGATATCTAGTATAAACATCTGTTTATTCCAGTGTGTACGTCTGTGTCCCCACTGAGACCAAGAACTCCTGAAGATTCCACTCAAGTTCAGGGACCACTAAAGAAATGCCAACCAAGAAAGCAGATCTTAGAGGTAGACCTGGCTTCTAAATCTAGCTCTGTCAATTTCTGTGTGACCCTGAGAAAGTTCTGAGCCTGGTTTTTCTCATTTCTAAGGTGAGGATGATTGAGTACCTGCTGGTTGTAAGGATGGGATATAGATTATCATGAAGTAATATTCATAACTTAGTGTTTGGCTTGGCTCAAAAGTGGTAAGAAGTCACATGGGCAGTGCCAGAGATTCCCTGTTAAAGGCAGAGCATATAAAAAGGTGTGGGACAGAAAGGGTGGTTATTACCCTGATTACTCTGTGTGGGTGTCCCATAGGATTGGGGTGGACTCCTTGGGTCAGCAGGTGGACCAACACTTATGGTAGGGACTGACTCACATTAACCAACCTCACAAGAGACTACTTTTTGGTTGAACACATGCTTCTTAATTCATAGGGAGAAACCACTGTCTGGGTCCTCATGGGTTCTCCCAGTGAAGACTCCCAGTGAGCCAGATGATCGTGTCTCTACTAGAGAGAGAATCCTATTGAGGGAGCCTTGTAGGTGAATTTAAACAAATCATAATTATTATTGACACATATTAGTTGTACAAATTAATGGGAGTCAGTATGATATGTTCATCCATGCGTATGTCCTGTGTTGATTGTGTCTATTCACCCTTGTTCTGATCACCATTTGGGGCCTCCTATGGAAGGAGGAGGTCCGAGCATGGTCCCTAACAGGCTCCCTCCATTTGCCTAACTTTCCTTACTGCACTCTTTCTGTTCTTTTCCTCTCTATACCTTTGCTTCCTTTTCTCCTCTGTGCACCTCCCCACCCTGTCTGATGTTTGTGCCTGCTCCCGCTCCCCCCACAAGTGGTATTAGGGGTGCAATCAGAAACTGAACTCCACATTTGATTGAATTGGAAGCAATGAACTTATTTCTGACTTGAAACTTACAGACTCCCTTCCCCCAATGTTTGTGATGCCCAAGTTTCCTTGTTATTCCTTGATAATTTATATTTTTAATTTATATAATTTAATATATAATTATATATTTGTCTATATAATTTACTCTAATCCTCTGATAACTCAGAGACATTTAGTTTTCTACACAGAAATAGTTTACATGTGGTCCTCAGACTTGTGAGTGAACGAGGGAAGATGCAGGATTATTAGAGAGAGAGGGAGAATAGAGAAGAGAAAAAGACTGTAGCAGTCTAGAGATATAGCCTTGTCTTTTGGGTAAATTATTAAAACTGACAACTTGCAAAGAGGTCGTCTTTGGCCATTTGCCCTAGGGCAGCGTGTCAGGTCATTGAAGGAGATAAATTCATGTTCTGGCAGATTCTCTGCAGCTTTGAGGACATGCCTGGTGCTGCAGGACAGTACTGCCCTGCCTTCAGCTCCCACCTGTGTGAGGCTGTAGCTCCTCTTTTTCCTCCTCAGAATATCTTCCTCACTTTTGCTTTGAAAGGTAAGCATTCCTCAGTCATGAAACTTAGCATTAATTTCTGGGCATAAACTTTTCCTTAGATTGGTTGTGTGCTTTGATGTCTAATCTCAGTTCCTCCTGCAGTTGTGGGATCTTTTCTGCTGAGTTTATGATGATCAGCTATAATCTGTTTCTAAGTCTTCTCTGGGATCAGCCCCTGCTATTGGATTCTTCCTGCATTTTCCTTTCTTGGATCATCTTTCCCATTAAAAAAAAAACCAAAACCAAAACCAAACCCAAACAAAATCTCCCCTCATTTGTTCCATGGTCTGGATATGTGTAAGTAGATTGCCTGATTGTTCAAAATATCTACTTACAGCCTCCCTTGATGACATCATTTATGGCCATGTGACTTGCCAAGGCCAATGAAATAGGAGTGAAAGTGATATATTGCCTCTTCTGAACTGAAGCTTTAGGAGTCTGGGCATGGTTCTTTTATATTTGTTTTCCCCTCTGCTATCAGAGATGGGGGCTTATTCCTTGGCCTGTGGCCTGAAATAAAGATGCTGTAGTCAACCTGCAAGAAACAGAAGAAGTATTGATTTAAGCCATGGAGATTTCATGATTACTTGTTACTGCAGTGTATTTTAGCTTAAACTGACTCCATACATCTCTCAAATGTATTTTTTTGTTTTATTGGTACTAGTTTTTGGCAATACCAATTCTGTTTTTTGTTTGTTTGTTTCTTTCTTTGTTTTGGTACTGGGGATTGAACCCAGGGATATTTTATCATTGAGCTGCATCCCGAGCTCTTTTTATTTTTTATTTTAAGACAGAATCTCACTAAGTTGCTGAGGCTGGTCTAGAACTTGTGATCTTCCTGCCTCAGCCTCCTGAGTTGCTGAGATTACAGGTGTATCCCACTGTACCTAGCTCAATTCCCCCTTTTATATATTATAACAGTGGTTCTATTAGGATCATAGATTCATTTTTTTTGAATTCTATTATTCAATTGATATATTTTTTCTCTTTAAAGATAACTTGTAGCATTTCTTCCCTAAATCTTCTTGTGATCTATTTTAGGGTTGGTTATTCCTCTGAAATTGTACTATTTTCTTTTTCTTTCTTTTTTTTTTAAATTGGACTGTAGGATTTTTAAAATTTCTTTTATTTGCTCACCTTTGAGCTTTCTCTGTTATTTCTTCCTATTTTGCTGGGAGGTGAGGTTAGTAGCCTAACTAGGGTGGAAAGCCAAGTTGTGGGCCTTGGGAGCAGACACTCCACCAAGACCTTGGCTGATGGTGGGAGCCTATGGTTGGAGATGGGGTGTGATTTTAGCTCACTGATGAGGGTGCTGTTTGTTTCAGTAGGTTGCAGACTGTTGTAATTGGATTCGAGGGAGAGAGTCCTTGGCATCGCTCCCTTGTTCTTTATCTTCCTAGTGTTAATCCTTTTAGGTGTCTGAGCTGGCTCTCATCTCACCTTGACCTTAGTTTGCTTCCTGACTCTCTCTAGATCCTGAAGCCATGCCGTGTGGTGGGTCTGTGTTCTGTACACCTGGTTGGTTGTCCCCTTCTACTACTGCCCCACGGCACCATTGTCTCTCCACTGAACATTGAGCTCAGGATATAATTCAGCTCTCAACTGAAATCTGGCCTGATCAGTGGGAGTCTCTTCCTCTTTGTGCTGGGTGTCATATCAGTGGTGTACCCAGTAGTGGCCACCTCAGGCTGTTAGTTCGTTGTAAGCTTAAAAGTGACTAAACCCGGGCTGGGACTGTAGCTCAGCGGTTGAGCGCTTGCCTTGCATGCGTGAGGCCCTGGGTTCGATCCTCAGCACCACATACAAAGCAATAAAATAAAGACATTGTGTCCATCTACAACTAAAAAAATATTAAAAAAAAAAAAAAAAGTGACTAAACCCTAGTCTGTTTACCACAACTTCTGAAGTCTTCTCTACCTGCTCTTTTGTGTATTGACTTTCCATCTATCTGTTGAGCTCTGTTTTGCTAAATGTGGCTCATTGCTCTAGATAACCAAGATCTTCTTGGATCCCAAATACTTTATTAATTATCTCTGTAGTGGGATTAGTAGCAATCAATATCCTCTGCCAAGTCATTCGTAAAACTGTTGAACAGTCAGTTCTGAGGATAGAGCCCCAAGGCATATCACTAGAGACTCTGCCAGTTTCCAAAGTAGGAGCCAGCCTGCTTTGGGTCTAGTTAATAGAGTCTCTGAATCCACCTCATTGCACCAGCAGCCGGCACACTTCAGACAGGACTGTGGGGACCCCTGGCTGAAATCCAACACTCCAGCAACTCCTAAAGGTGCTGACTCTCCAGGTGAGTTAATCAGTGTTTGGCAAGAAACAAATCACCCCCTTTAAAGGTCATTGAACAGAATTGAAGGAAGAAGAATGAACCAGGGATAGGGGAACACTTGGGGACTAGCAGGCAAGGGGCTGCACCATCCCTGAGCCTGAGGGGCAGGGGCGGGGGCAGTATTGCTGAGGATCCTAGAAGAGACTGCAGCAGGCAGAGAGGGGATGCCCAATGAAAGCGGTAACCTTAAATGGTTGAACACAGCCATGATCAAACTGGGCTGCACTCAGCCTTCTGATTTCCTGATGCCTTCCAGTAGCTGAAGTGAAGTAGAAGACTGGGTCAAAGGAGTCCCTAAATACCAGCTTTGCAGGGAAGATAGCAGGATGGTCCAGGAGGTGCATTAGGCTCATTAGGACAGGCTTGATTGCCTGTATGTCTATAAAAATGCCCTTTAACCTCCGTGTTGTGTGATACTCAGCACTTATTAATGTTCCGACAGCCTTGTGAATTACATATTTGTTTGGGGTGCTGATCTTCTAGGATGAAGAGAGGACTTCTCTCTCTGTTGTCACTTGTGGACCCTCTTGCCAATGGGGTGAGTTTAATTTCAGTCATGGGGATGTGATGACATTTACATCATCTTTGCAAATTGAATGCCTATGCAAGCCAACGAGGCCATTCCAGGTGGGAGCAGAGCCCCTGGCCTGAGATGTAGCCTCACACTGATGAGAAGGAGAAGAAGAGCAGGTAGAGCCCCAGGAGTAGAGCTGTTGAGTGGGTGCTCATGGGGTCATCTCTCTGCCCACGGCAGTCCTGAGCAAGACACACAGACAAAATTCACTTGGGCACACCTGTGGGGACAGAAGAGCTCTGTCAACTACTGAACAACTGATGGTGACTGATTCTTTTCTGCATTTTGAAGGAAAGAAGGGAGCAAATGACTCTGACATCCTCTCTAGAAGCCCTGATTATAAGATGTCATGTGACCACCAGGAGGCTATGTGTTTGGGGATTTAGTAACTTTAGAGGACAGAGTAGATGGTGTGGGACGTAAAGTGGTGAGATGGAGTATGTGCAGGTGGGGCCTCCTGTATCTGGATTGAATCTTCAGTCCACCTGTGACCCAGCCCAGCACAGGTGAGTGGACATGGCCAGTCTCTATAGCTGTGTTATTCAGGACTTCTACCCAACAGACTAAACTGCATTCTTATAGGGGCAGTGCTAGGAATACCCCAGGATCCTGAGGGGATCTTCAGACAGATGATGATCAAAACTGAGCACTGGGGAAGACAGTTTGTAATGGCAGGAGAAGGAAGGTGTCCTGAGCTAAGCCAGAAGTGCTAAGGGTCTGGCCAGTTACTTGCAAGAGATCTCAGCCAAGCCATCCTGAGGCAGAGAGGCAGAGAGCACAGGGAAGGTATCCCTGGGGGATGTGCACTTATGTGTGTGTATGTAGGACATTGACCTAGGTTTTGAGGTATGGAGACAATTTGTTTTAATTATTAATTTTGAAGTGTAAATGCAATGTAATTGGGTGACAGACTCTTCAGAAAAGAGAAAAGGGGTGGGGGGAAGGTTGAATCTCACCTTGTTTCCTTGCAGGTCTGCAAAGTAGTGATTCCTCTAGGAGTGGGGTCAAGAATGGCAGGGTGACATTCAGGTGGATGACATTCACTAGAGCAGGTGGGAAGGTGGGAGAATGTTAGGGAGAGGGGCCTGGCTACTAAGAGCTGGCCTGGCCTTGGGGCTTTGGGAGCCAGGCTCAGCAGGTTGTTCCCCATGGATGCCCTCATGTGGCCTGCCTCAGGGCTGGTCCTGATTTGGGTTTCTGGCCTCCCTAAGGCTTCCCCTCCTTTCAGTGAGTGGTACCTGGCAAGGTCAGCCAAGTGGGGTTCGTCTATACTTGGGAAGCTCTGGCTAGAGTGGTGCAATAAACAAGGATCTGGTCAGGTCTGCTCCCAGGGACTCTGGTGCCCTGGGCATGTCTGTGGTCCAGTGCAGAGCTGCTGAGGATCAGCCAGGGGAGGACCAACCTCAGGCTTTAGGTGGTTCTGTGGCAGCACTGCCGGGAGCTTTGGGCCCTATCTGCATTATGGAGACACACGGAGGGCCAGAGTGTTGTTCTCAGCCCTGCTGCACATGAAAATGATCTGGGGGGTTTGTGAAAACACTGGTGTTGGGCCCCTGTACTCTAGGGCTGTGACTGTGAGTCAGGGATTTGGAAAGCTGTCCCTATGAATCCAAAGAGCAGCGTGGTAGTTCTCAAATCTCAGGTACTCAGAATCTTCCAGAACTCTTGTCAGCAAACATAGATTACAGGGTCCCATTGCAGAAGTTTCTGCTTCTGTGGGTTTGTGGTAGAAACTAAGCATTTGTAAGAAATTGAAGTCTAACAAGGTTCTAGGAGGAGCTGTTACCATTGCTTTGGACACCTTGCTTTGAAAACTACTGGTCTAGAGGAAGAGGGGAAATCTTGGTACAGCCAGGTGGGGAGGGCAACTGCTGGCTCTCTCATACATGGTGAGGAAAGTGGTGATGGATACAGGAGGAGAGAGAAGGGGCTGGCCCTCCTGCTTGGCTCACAGGGGCATCAGCCCCAGTTTCCTCTGAGGCTGAAGCTGCTTGTACCTCCCAGGTTCCCTTGCTGGTCCCCCCAGTTCCTCTTTCCTGATGCCTCTGAGTTGGCCTGTTGTCCACCAATGATGCAGTGTGAACAGTGTCCGAGAAGGCTAATGGAGCTTCATGACCTGGTTCTGGTGGGCATATTTCTTGGCTTGGGAGGGAGGAGTGTTAGGGACGTGCTGGGAAGTAGTGGTATGGAGCTCTGTGGTGGGGAAGTGCTTTGCACAATAGCAGGCTGGCCATTAATAATGCATCTGCCACAGAACTATGGCCCCAGGAAGCCTAACTTCCCGGCATACATTCAGGAGCACATTTTAATGCAGAAGCCACAGGAAAAGCGTCTCATCTCTGTCTTTTATCATCAGTTTCCAATCAAGAATCATGGCAGCCCATGTCCTGGGGCTCCAGCCTGGTGCCTGTGGGGAAAACAATTCTCCCAAGAGCAGGTTGCCGATGCCCAGATGCAGCAATCTGGAGCCCCGCCTTTGGAGACAGCAACATGTAGATGAGCTGTTCTTGGGGGAAAAGACAGAGCTGTCAGCTGGGTTGAGTCTGATGTCCCTCGTTTCTATAGCTACAGTAAATGTAATTACCAAAGAGTAACCCTTTGCGGATTTCATTGTAACCTCAGATAGCTAATGACATTTACTGGGTTTCTAGCAATCTGGGACAAAATGCTCATTTTGAATTTAACATGAATAATGCCATTTTCCATCTTAGTTAAGTACTTTGTGTCATAAAAGAGTTATCTGCCCAGAGCCCCCAGTTCTGTCAGTAAACATATTACAAATATTATCACCACTTATTTTCTGGATGAAAGATGTGGTGAAGGCCCAGAGAAATACTCCTTCTTTACATTTATGACTTTGCTTGGAGACTCAGCAAATTCAACATGAAATCATTGTGGAGGAAATTCAGACCATGCACCAATATCTCACACTCAGTCGGAGGGCCCCTAGAGATGGTAATGTTATCTCCGGAAAACAAACTATGTAAATACATCCTTCCACCACACCACCACAGTAGGCACCAGGCAGTGTCATTTGGCTACTGACAAAGGTGATGGATGCTGAGTGTCTTTGGTGTAGAAAAATGGAAGTCATTGACTGCAGCTTGTTAGAGGGAAGACGCGTTTCCTCTCTGTTCCTGGAGACATATGGAATTTGCACACCAAAGTGGAGTTGGTGTCAAACCACATATCCATTCGTTCATCCATTTATTCATGTACCTTACAGATCCATCCACACAGACCTGTAAATAATCATTACGGTGCAGCGTGATAGGTGTACTAATGGAGGGATGTATCAGGTGTGCTGGAGTGGGAGAAGCACAGAGGTAGGGCTCATGAACTGCCTGGGGGAATCTCAGAAGGTCCCTGGGGAAGGTGAAGTTTGACCAGGATCTGTGACCACACTGGGTGGCATTGGACTGAAGGAATATCCTCCAGGCTGGGCATTATATTGAAACTTATCTGGAGATGATTCCAGTTCTCTGGATGGAGAGAGGATGAGCACCACACTGCTTCCCTGGAAACCCTTCACTGCTTCAGAGATCCCTGGGGTGGAGTGGGAGGAATATTCATAGCAGGACCTTGGGTCAGCTGGACCTGGGTTCTGGACCTGATTCTGTTACTCAATAGAGCAAATTCAGATAAGGTCAGAGCCTTAGTTTCCTCATGTATGAAATGGAGACAGCCATACTGACCTCCCCAAGTGGTAGTGAGGATGACAAAACAACACCCCAAGATGCAGGTACTGCTGAAAGTGAGTTGCTCAGGCACTTCAGTTGGGCCATGTGAGTGTCCTTCAGGATGTTCCTAGAGAGCTTTGTGCACAAGAGTTTTCCAAGACATCCCTGGGCTCAGATGGATCTCCAGGAGCCTCAGCAGGTGCCCAGGCCAGGCAGAAGTGTTTTTAGATGCTAATGTTCAGCTGCACAGTTGTGTGAAGGTGCTTGTATTCTCTGACACCTGGTGATACCCTAGAGTCATGAGAAAAGCAGCCAGATGATGGAAGGCCTGTTCTCTCCAGTTGATGGCTGGTCCTGGCTCTGACACTTGTCATCAATTGGTGGACAAAGACCAGAGGGCAAGAATGTTGGAGGAGGAGCTTCTGTGCTTCTCTTCCTGGCAATGATCCAGTCAGGCCCAGCCCTGACTCCAGATCTGTGCACCACTCTGGTCTGTGGCTTGACATGTAGGTGGATCCAGAGAAGAGTGTTAATCTAGTGTTTTTCAGGAAAAAGCCTTGTAAAGCTCTGGGGATCAGCTCGTGGTGGAGATGAGAGGCTGTGACTCTTAGTTGCAGGGATTGGCCATAGTCCCAATCTATGTGGGTAATTTGACATAGTTTTATCATACCTGCATGCAGGTTTTCATTGTTTCTTGAACCAGCCTGTGAAGTGTCCCCTTCAGGAAACCTAAACACAACACATTCATACCAAGTCTCTGACCATTTCTTTTTGCCCAATGAATACATTGCTATGCTGAGGCCTCCCCAAATTGCTCTTCTTCTAGGAAGGCCTATGTCCTGGGATGGTAACCATGGAAACAAAGAGGTTGCTCAGAGGCAGTAGGAGGAGGAAGCTCCATATTGAGGGGATGATGGAGAGGTCATCATGGTCATCCCTTTTTTTCTGCTTAGGAATGCCCCTAATTCCCTAAATAGTGGAAAATCTTCCTTGTTTGGACTGGAGGACTCATGCAGGGAGAGAATCTTTCCACCAGAGGCAATGTCTGTGTTCCCTTTGCATATTATTTTTTTGTGGAATTTATGTTGGATCCATTCATGTATTAATTCACTCATTCATCTGTCTGTCCATCCATCCATTTGTCTGTCAGTCCATCTGTCCGTCCGTCCATCCATCCATCCATCCATCCATCCATCCATCCATCCATCCATCCATCCATCATTGATGAGGCTCTTCTATGAGCCAGATCCCTATGCTAGTGATTAGGAATTGGAAAGTCTCTTGTGGGAAGATAATCAGACAAGTAATATGTGTGAGAGGATCTGGAGGCCCAGTAAAAGTGGTGGTGACTGGACCCTTTCTTGAGAAGAGCTGTCTGGGCTGAGTCTGACTAAAGAAGGTGTCTTCTTACAAAGCAGTGGTTGAATGAGAGGAGTTCCTGCCTGGACAAAAGAATGGAAGCCCAAAAGAGCTCTATGCTCAGCAGGGGAAGTAAAAGGGAGAAAGGGAGGTGAGTTGGGATGAGCGGTGGACAAGGAAGGTGGAAGGTGGTGGGAAGGGAGCCTCAAGGAGGTAGCAGCTGTTTTCTTGGTCTCTGTGTTCAGGGAGATTCATCAGATGTCACAGACTACAGAGGATGAGGCAAGGTGTTGGGGGCCCAGAGTGAATCCAGAGTGGGCTCTGACTCATCTCCAGAGAGATCCTTGAAGTTAGGACCATTGGAACCTTGGGGTCAGCTGGTCTGTAGGTGGCCAAATGCTAGGTCCTCTCTAGCCTCCCAGCTCTAGCCCCAGGGTACTGTTCTAGCATCAAGGAAAGGACACCCTGGGTACCTTCTAAGAAATAAGGAGGGCTTGATATGGGTCCTCTTTCCATCTGATCATGGCTTTCCAAAGTATCATGGATGACAGAAAGTACAGGTAATCGGGAGCAGAATTTTCTGGGAGCTCTTCTGGACTGCCGTGCACCAAAATAAAGTGTAGGTTTCAGCCTCCTGGTGGTCTTGGCTCCTGCTGCAGAGAAGGGCACCTCCCAGGGAAGCCAACCCTCTGTCTGGGAAAATGAAGGTGGTAGAGGCTCTATTTCCTTGTTCTTGTGATGGCTAGGTGCTATGAGCTGGTTTCATTTTTGCCTCCTTTGATCCTGACAATAGCTGGTAGGGAGGTAAAGATTATCACACCAATTTCATAGGCAGGAAGTAGAAGCCTGGAGAGAGTAGGATTTATCCAGTTTTACGACCAGTGTGGAGGTCTTCCGAGTTTGCTAATTCTGAAGCTCAGGGTTAGTTTTTATTGAGTCATATTCATATTGTTGCTGTTTTTACCACTCCAGGCTGCAATCCTCCACCTTTCCCCTCCAATTTGGTTCTGCAGATCAATCTGAATATGGCCATCTGCTGGGGTGGAGCCCGGAAAGATGGTGGGTAGTCTTGTAGGTCAGCCTCTGTGCTATGGCAGCCTCCAGCCTGCTGCAGGGATGGGGTGGGGGTGAAGGTGGTGAAGGTGACTGGTTGCTGGCAGGAGCTGCCTTATCAGATGGTGCCTCTGTCATCTGAAGCCACTCTGTCTGCACTGTCTGCCTGCTTTGCAGAAGTGGCTTGTGGGCTATTAGGAAGGAATTTAATAAGCAAAGACAGGAATTTATACATTCTGGTGTGGGCATCCCTCTCTACTGATTCCCCATGGACTTGCCCCATGGATTCATTTCTTGGGCTTCAGAAATAGGGTCCAGATTGAAGCCAGGTATTTGGGCCTCGGGGCTTCATGTTCGGCTTAAAGGAGGGCTCCAGCTCTATCCAAGAGGCCTTACCCTTTTGCTCTTCCATCTGTCAGGATCATGCTGATCTGACCTGTGCTCTTGAACAATGCCCCTCAATTGCCCAGCCCTGCAGGGGACTCTAGGATGGCACTCGTTGATTACCATCTCTGGTGGAATTTGGTTGTCAGAACCACAATCCAGGTCTGCCCTGAGGGCCTAGAGACAGGTGGACACCACTTTTAAATCATCCTTGTTGTTCAGAGGGCCCAAGTTGGTTTCTTCAAACTCTGCCTGGGCTTTATGTGCTGTGCCAGGCCCCTTCAAGGGTGGAGTTTTGGCCCATTTCCTTTCCCCAGATAATGGCTTGTTGTTCTCTGGGGCCTTTGGGAGCCCAGCCATGCTGGTCTCTACTTTGCCTAGTGCCACTTGTTCCTGATCTCCTTGTTACTTCCCCCTCTCAATCTTAGACTCTAGCTCTTGCTTCTCTCAAGTGGATTTCCCCACTGCTCAGAGACTCTTGAGGAGCAGACCTGCCAGTCATGGCCCCTTATTAAAAGCCCCAGGGGCCTCTGTTCCTTGGTCTGCTGCCCTTGGAGAGAATGAATAGCCAAACTTCTGATTTTGTGGATATTATGGTTTGGATATGAGGTGTCCCCCAAAAGCTCACATGTGAGACAGTGCAAGAGGGTTCAGAGGAGAAATGATTGGGCTGCTATTCCCTGTGACTAGCAGTGTGTCAGGAAGACAAGGGTGTGTTCTTGTGTGGGATACATGGGAGTGTGACAGGGTCCTTTGCAGCAGTTGGGGGAGAAATCCCAGGGAAGCCGAGGCTATGAGGAGGATTTGGGGAGATGCCAGACAACAAAGGTGGATGCTGGTGGAGGGAGAGATGGCTCAGTGGCCCCCTGTGGCTGGGCAGAGGGCCTGGTATTGGGCCCTCGTTGTACCTTTCACACTCTATCTTAGGCCCCACCTAGAGTCACACATCCTTAATGTGAGCTGGCCCAGGTGTGATTGGCCAAGAGACAGCTTGAGTCACTGTCAGGAGCTCTCCTTGCTTGGTTTCCCCAGTGTGGCCAGCAACCAGCCTTGGGCAGGCACCAGACACACCATCCCCATCACTACAGAAAGGCCTTGGGAGAGCACAGGGAGGTATCCACCCTGGCCCTCAGGAATTCCAAGGGAGTCATGGCCCCTTAGGGGCCTTTTGCTTTACTTGAATGGTCAGGGGGTGGTGGGGAGTAGCAGGGCCATGAGGACAGGTGAGGGCAGAACAGGTGAGGTTGGCCCTAAGCTCAGGCCAGTGAAGCCCTGAGGGTGGCATGGGTCCTGGTCCCCAGGTTCTGAAGGCACTGTCATTTCGATCTTGTGGTCCCCTGGGAAGGGCAGTTCTGGGAAGGATCATAGCCCCCCTGTGTTTTTCCCTGGTCCTCCCTTGTCTTGACCCCTAGCACACTGATACTTCTAGCCAAACCTAGGTTTCTGGTCCATTGCTCCCTTCTTCCCTTCCCATGAGGGGGATTCCTGGATGCTCTTGACACCTGCCTCAGTGAGGCTGTGACCATGAGTGAGGACCATGACTAGTCCAGGTTTCCTCCACCCTCCTCCCTGGATGCCCTGTCCAGGCAGCTTTCTCCTCTTGCTGACTTCTGACCTGTGGCTTTGTGAGGCAGGAACCTTTCCCAACCTCTCATGGGGAAGAGGGAAGGAATACTTTCAGACAGGTGGGTGGCTGTCCACCCACATGCCTTCAAGGACCAGCTGAGAGGCTGTTTGCTACCTTAGACAGCACTGACAGGCATGGATCCTTTGGGTTGAGGCCTTCTTTAGTTTGCAGAGGCCACCTAAGAGGGGGTACCTTAAGCACTGGATGCTTGCTATTAGGAGTGACAGAGTAAAGGTGATGGGCAGTGGGAGTTGTGGTGATAGCAATGAGTGTTGGGAGGAGCTGGCCACCTGAGGGAGGGTACTCCTCACTCACCTCCTTGGGGAGGGGCAGATGCTGGAGCAGGAGCCCCTTCGTGGGCAGTGTCCTGACTTGCCCAGGGCCCTGGGTGGCCAAGCTGTGTCTTGGGCCCTGCTGCCCTTAGGGGTTTCTGTGTCAACAGGTGGGTGATGTCTCCAGTTTCCTCCCCCTAGATTAAGCCCAGGAGAGGAGCTTCCAGGTAGTGGGAGCTGGACACAGGCCCATCGGTCTGCAAGAAGCCCCAGGCTCTGTGCCAGACTAGGTTCCTATCGCCTAAGGTCCCCTGCCATCTCCTCGGGAGGAGAAAGGAAGAAATGAAAACACTGAATCAATGAGACAGGGGTCTAATTACACTGGGTAGCATCAAGGCTTCAATTTTGGGCCCTGGTGCTCCCTTTAATTTGGGGTCTTTAAATATTTACCTGCAATGGAGGGGAAAAAATCTTTTGGGCTGCAAGGCTATTCTGGCAGCAACGCGCTGAGAAATTCATTAAACCACAGTTAATTAGGGGATGAAAGATACATATATAGCTCATTAGTTCAACCCACATAATTTACATCTTGGAGGATATTTGAGTACTAGCTCAGCTCAGGCTCTTGGAAATGATGTCTTGAAACAGCCTCTTACTACGGCTGCTTGTTTGGGCCTGGGGATGGGGAGGGGGCTATTGTTGCTCTCTGTCTGTCCATCTGTCTGTCCTGGAGAGGGTGAAGGGGAGTAAGGCCTCACTATCCCTCCTATTTCCCTCTGGGGCTGGTGGTGGCCCGGCATCCTGCTGCCAGGGATGATTAAGGGTAGGAGCCCCCTGGCAGGCGTTCTGCTTAGCATAATGGTGTGGTGTCTGAGCAGGTTTTAAGCTGTATTGAATCTGGTTCCTAGATGGGGGACATTATCCTTGATTTAATCTGTAGCAGTCAGAGAAATCAGAGCTAGAGTATCAGATCCACGTGTCTCTTCCTGCTTTGACTCCTGCCTGGGCCTCTGGTGGGCCTGGGGGGCCTAGGCTCTGCTGAGCTTCTGACCCTACTTTGGGCCCCCAGTGGGTTCCCCCACGCCACTCCTTTGAAGGACCTGCTCCTCTCACCAACTTGGGGCTGGGATGGGGTTACTGACATTGCCGCATTGTTGTTCCTCTTTTGTTGGATGTTGGTGGGAAGTGGGATTGGTTTAAAATAAATTTCCTGTCCAGGTTCCACCGCCAGCCCTTACACAGTGGAGGATGAGAGACAGATGTGTGTGCATGCTTGAGTGCACCTGTATGTGTATACACGCAGGCATGTACACACGCATGTGTGCATGTTTGTATGTGTAGGGGCGTGCATGTATGCATGTTTGTGTGTGCATGTGTGTACACTTGTGTGTGTGTGTGGCACATATATGTAGAGGGATAGCAGGGAGCCCTGGGATGGTTGTATTAAATGTCCTGAAGGGTCAGCATGGCGCCTTCTCAGTCCTGGCATCTGCCCATGTTGTGCTGGGGCCTGCTGTGAACTGAGAGTCACCAAAACCAGACTCGCAGGTGTGAATCCCATATTTGCTAGTAAGTAGCTGTGGCACTTAGGGCAAGTGACTCATCTCTAAGTCTTAGTTTCCTCATATGTTAACTGGCAACAGTAGTACCTAACTCAGTGGCTATTTTTGAAAATTAATGTAGAAAAAACAATTGATGCTCTTTCTCTAGGGCCTGGTAGAGAGCAACTTGCCAGATGTTAGATCTTTTCCTTGTTTTTTGTTATTTTGCCTCTCAAAGCCTCAGTTTCCTCATCTGTTACGTGGGGTTAACATTGCCTAGCTCTCAGGGTGGTGTGAAGAGATGAGTGCCCATTGGCACTGGGCACAGGACACACAGATGTGAGCTGGCTTTGAGCTGAGTGGATGAATGGGGCAGGGTGGGCACAGTATGGCAGTATAGGGCTCCCTAGGCCTCAGAAATAGCTGATCCCCCACAAGCTTCATTGGAGGGCTCCTAACCCCCATCATAGCTACCTCCAATGGAGACTTGTCCCATCGTCTGTCTGTAGAACTAGGCCTTGGGCACTGGTGGCACTGCCTCTCTGCAGGTTCTCCCTTTCTCTTTCTTTGGGTTGGTGCCTATTCCTGATTGTGTCTGTGCCTGTGTGGGTTTCTTCATAAAGCCCACCACCACCGCCACCATGGTGGGAGCAGCAACAACACCAAGGGGTTGACACGAATGGTGCTTATACTATGTGCTGGGCACTGTCCCTGGATCTTCTATCTTCACAGCCACTCTGGGAAGTGTGCACAGTTAGGATCCTCATCTTGTAGATGAGGAGGCTGAGGCACAGGAGCTTGGAACTTGGCCTGGGCCATACCAGGTGGGGGTGGGGAGTGTGGCAGGCTGGGTAGGGCTCTGGAAGGGGGCTGGGAGAGGGACTGATGGAGAAGTGGTGTCAATCAGTGGTCACTGTTAGATTCCTGCCCTACCACTTAGTATGGTGACTAGCATGTTGCCTTTCTGTGCCTGAGTTTCCTCACCTGTGGCTTGGGATGCCATTGCTTAGAAAGGATGGAAGGAGCTCACGGTGTGAAGCACATTGATTATTCAGCATGTGGAGAACTCTCATTACCAGGAAGATGGAAGGCCTCTAATTACCAGGAAGAGATGGCCTGGAGCTGGTGCTGAGGTCTTGGGGGCTGGCATGGGCAGGGGCTCCAGCTTGGCCACCTCCATTGCTGTGTGGCCTTCTGGCTTATGTCTTTGCACTCTAAATCTGGTTGTTACCCATATTAACTTAGAAAAGCTCTCCAACAGGGGCTGAGGCAGGGCCTGTCAGGGGGAAGCTTTCCTCAGGGCATCCTTCCACCAGCGGTAGCTCTAGAGACTGCCAGAGGCCCCCTGTTGCCTCCTGGATCTCCTGTCAGTAGAAGTATGGAATCCCCTAGGCTTCCCCAGGGCTCTCAGTGGGCAGGTTTGGGTGGGGAGGAGCAACTTCCTCATGCCCTTCTCAGCATTATATAAGCCCTCTCCTGTTTTTTAAGTAGAGAGAAAGATATTTTATTTATTTTCATTTTTAATTGACATATAGTAATTATACATATTTATGGGGTACTGTGTGACATTTTAATACATATATACACAATGTATAAATATCAGATCAGGGTAATTGGTATATCTGTCATCTCAGACACTTAGCATTTCTTTGTGTTTGGAACATTCAAAATCTTCTCTACTAGCTACTTTGAAATATTCAGTTGTCAACACAGTTATCATAGGGGGCTTTTTGTGCCAAACATTCCATGATCTAAAGATGAATTGCAATTCTCTTGGATCATCATCATCCTCTTGTCTCTGGGTCTTTGTATGTGCTGTTCCTTCTACCTGGAATACCTGACTCTATTCTGGACTTAGCCTTCAAAAGGCTTAGTTTATGATTTAGCAGTGCCCAACCTTGGCCAGGCAGGGTTGTTGTTTTCATAAGAACCTAATGCAGGGCATGTCATTATGATAGTAGATGCTCAATGGAAGTGTGTCACCTTCTGAGGATGGGGGCCATTAGATCCCTGAATCCAGGATGTTCTTCCTGCATATCTGTTGAACCCAGAAAAACACCCAGGATTCTGACCAGGCTGGGTTGGGTTGGGCATCTCTTGCCCCACCTGGGGCAGGTCTGTCATCTGCCCTCCAGCTCTTGCTGGCAAAGACCTCCAGAGGCAGTGTTTGGGGGTTTCTCCCAGTGGGACTTTGTGTAGGAACTTGCACTTGAACACTAAAAACTAATGAATTGTATTGTGAAATTGAGACTCATTCCCATTACTCACTGATGAGAAAATTAAAGATCTATTGATATTGCAATAATTAATTGGACAAAAACATGGAAATAACTATGCAAACTCTGACTGGAATTAAATCTGTGATATTAACTCCTTGATGGTCAGATAGTGGTAAGGAAGAGTCCTGCTTGAGGGGACTCTTGGCCAAGGCCAGGAGATCCTGGCTATCTACTGGGGAGGTGGTGTAGACTGATGGGCGGCACCATATGGCAGGGGTGTTGGTGAGCTGGGCTGGGTCTGTGTCCAGGCTATGGGGGCCATGGAATGATCCCTGATTCATAACATACCAGGACAGAGGGGTCCCAATGGCTAGGGCCAGCCAGAGGGCGGAGCCTTAGCCCAGAAAGACTGGGATGGAAATCAGAGTTGGTAGGAGGATCCAAGGTCACTATAGGGAACACAGAGCTAGGTGAGGAGAGATGCTGGGAGAACCCTGGGCAGGGCAGACTGAGAGGTCAGATGATGTAGCAAGAGTTCAGAAGTAAGACTGGGAAAGATGCAAGAGTAGGTAGTGGCTTGTCTGGTGGACAACTGAACCTTGGACCCCTCAGAGAGCATGGGTAACAGCCATCTCCTTCAGCAGGATGTGGTCTTTCCCAGGACCCTGTTGCCTGGGCTCGCTACCAATCTGTCTCCATGTGTGGCCAGGTGAAGAGACAATGTCTAATCCAGCTGCAGGTCTGCAGGGATCCAGCAGGTACCTCTCAGGGGTTTTGACTTGTCCTAGTAAGTCATGCTTGGAGGCACACATGGAAGGAAGGGCTGTCCATGCTTTCCTGGGTGTAGCTCTGCACCAGCCTTGGTTGCTGCTCTGTGTTTCAGGCTCCCCAACGGTGGTGTAGGGATCCTGCTCCTAATTCTGGCTTTGGAAGATGGGGATGTGGGGAGGCCACATGTGAGCCACCACTTGGTAGCAGCCTCCGTGCTCCAGCTGCCTTGTGCATTTCCTGTTTTCATCTTGGTGCATCCGTGGCTGTTCTGGGTGTGCTGACAGGCATAGAATCCCGACCTTGCATAGCCCCAGAGCAGGAGACGGCCTTGAGAGTGCCTTCCTAGCTTCCAGGCTTTATGGACACTCTGCGGGTGGACTCTCCACCTGGGAAGCTCATTTCATAGGGGGCAGTAGGTCTTACCTCCTCTGAAGCTAAAAGCTGCTTTTTGTGGGTCCTGGTTCTATCCCTGGAACCCACGATAGGTAACCCCTCTGTCAAAGAGGCAGGCCCTGTGGCCCATCTTCCTTTCTCACACACCCAGAATGCAAGGTCTTTCTCAGAACCTGCTTTCTATCTGCTCACTGACCTGAAACCTTCTCTTCTCTTTCCCTTGGGTGCCAAGCTCTTTCCAGCACAGTTGTTCCACTCTCATTCCTCAGATGGTTTCTCTGGGCACACTGAAGCCCAGAGAGGTTCCAGTTATCAGGAAGCTCATGTTCTAGTGGTACAGTATGCTGGGGTGAGGACAGGGTGGAGGCAGAGGGCCTGAGACCCACCCAACCTGTGCCTGATGCGCCCCAGTTTTGGACCTCAGCCATGGTGCCAACTTCTTAACCTCAGTTTCCTTATGTAGAAGTTGGACATACGTGTTTCTTAGGCTGCCATAACCAAGTACCACATTCCATGTGTTATTAACCAATAGAAATTTATTTCCTCACAGCCTGGAGGCTTGAAGTTCAAGATCAAAGTGTTGGCAGGACTGGTTCTTCTGAGGCTGCTCTCCTGGGTTGTAGATGCTGTCCTCTCTTCCTTGCATGGTCTTTCCTCTGTGTATCTATGTCCTAGTCTCCTCTTCTTATAAGAACACGAGTCATGTTGGATTATGACCTGCCTTTGTGACCTCGCTTTAATGTAATCACCTCTATTAAAGGCCCTGTGTTTAACTGCAGTCACATTCTGAGGTACTGGAGATTAGGACTTAAATAAGAATGTTTTGGAGGGATACAGTTCAGCCCTTGACATGGGTAGCATTGCCTCCTCCCAGGATTGTAGTGAGGGGATGGCACAGTGGCCATGACAGCCCCTGGCACAGAGGTCTCCCTTGTTCTCCTAGGCTGTGGGGCTCTAACGGGAGTGTAGAAGCAGAAGCAGAGAACAGTGCTTTCCTGCCAGCATGTGGAATAAAAAAAATTTGTTATGAATGCATGTTTCTACATTACCATCTCAGTAGGAGTACCCCAGGGGCTCTGGCATGGCCCAGCCTCTGAAATGTCACCCTCATCTATTTGCCCATGACCCTGAAAGCTGGGCCTGGCCCCACTTCCTGGGTCCAATAAGCAACCCTTTCCTGGGCTCCCAGAATATGCCCTGCACCTTGTTCTTCTCGGTACTTCTGCTCCTACTCTTTCTTTTGCCAGGACATCTTATTGTCCTCCTCCTGTTAATATCTGTCACCTTTGAAACTGTGTTCCTTTCTTGATGTTCCCACCATGGGTCCTGCCCTCTGCCCTTGCACTTTGCAGTGTAAGGACCTGGCTGGTGCCACTGACAGTAGATGGAGCCATGAAAGAACATGTAGGGGTGCCTGGAGGACTGAGGGCCCAACCTGGTGTAGGACCTTCTCTGTACTAGGCCTGTACTGGGCTTCAAGCTGAAGGCAAAGACCATGCAAACTGACTTGCAGGAATGGAGTAGAGATGGAGATGATGGTGGTGGTGGCTACATTTGTGGAAAGTCTATATTCCAGGTCTCATGCTGGGCACTTGCTAGTTATCATCCCTGCTCTTCACTACAATATAGTAAGGTGTTACGATGAGCTCCGTTTTTGGGGGGTGGGGGTACTAGAGATTGAACCCAGGGGTGCTTTAACTATTGAGTTGCATCCCTATCCTTTTTTAAATTTTATTTTGACACAGGGTCTCACTAAGTTGCTTAAAGCCTGGTTAAGTTGCTGAGGCTGGCCTTGAACTTGTGATCCTCCTGTCTCAGCCTTTGGAGTTACTGGGATTACAGTTGTGTGCCATCACACCAGGCTGATTTTGTAGGTGAAGAAATTGTGAGCTTGAAATACTATCTAAGCGAAAATATTTGCAAATCACATATCTGATAATGGATTTGTATCCAGAGCATGTGAATAAATCTAACAACTTGATAATGAAGCAAGCTACCCAGCAGAAAATGGGCAAAAGATCTGGATAACCCCCCCCCCATAGATTGCCAACAAAAACATGAAAAGATTATCCACATTGTTAGTCATTAGGGGCAAGCAAATCAAAATATAATCAGATACCACTGTACACCCACTGGGATGGCTATAATAAAAAAGACCGTAACAAGGGTTGGAGCATGTGGAGCAACTGGAACCTTCATGCACTGTTGGTAGAAATGCAAATACTGCAGCTGCTCTGGAAAAGAGTGTGATAGTTTCTTAAAAAGATAAACAGATACTTCACCATATTATTTAGCAATGCCACTCCTTGGAATGTATAAAGGAGAAGTGGAAACATGTGTCTGTACAAAGACTTGAACATGAATGTTCATGACAGCATTATTTATGATAGCCCCAAACTGGCTACAATCCAAATGTCCATCAGGGGATGAATAGATAAACACAATTAGGTATATCTGTTCAGTGAACTACTACTCAGAAATGTAATGGAATGGAACAATGATGTATGTTTAACATGGGTGAACCTTAAAACATTATTGAAAGAAGTGAAAGAAGCCAGACACAAAAGACTACATATTATATTATTCCATTTATGTGAAAATTTCCAGAAAAGGCAAAACCATAGAAACAGAAAGCAGATTAGTGGTTGCCTGGAGCTGGAGGTGGAAGCTGGGATTGACTGCAAATAGGCATGAGGGAACTTTCTGGGGGAAATGAAAGTATTTTAAAACTGGATTGTGGTGATGGTTGCACAAATATATAAATTAGTTAAATGGGTGGATTTCATAGTATGTAATTTATACTTCAATAAAGCTGTTTTAAAATCCTTGCTGAAGACCATTACTGGTAAGTGGCCATGTCAGGATTCAAACCAAGGCCAGCTTTTGAGAGATCCCTAGACTCCTGGTCCACATGGAAGGGTAGACACCAGGGCAAGAGTTAAGAGACCTCTGTCCTATGCAAGATGGGAGCCCCAGGTGAGAATGCAATTACATTTGGTTTTGGGTAGAGGGCAGGGAATTTGGGACTTGGCCTTCTGGAAGGCCTGAATTTGTGAGGAGGGCATGTGTGTGCATGTGTGGCAGAGCCCCAGGAGAGAGCTGTTGAAGGTCTGGACATGGGAGCAGGAGGCCCAGGGGACTTTTGGGAAAAACCTATCTACTTGTATGTTCATGTCTGGAACTCTATTTTTCTCCACCATGCTTCCCTCCCTTTGAATTTTCTCCACCACTACTGATTCAGCTGGTGATTCCACCATCAAGGTGCCTGTAGGTAGAGAGCACTGCAGATTCTGCCAACTCTTGTGAACTACATCTCAGCTCATTAAGGAAGCACACAGCTCCCTGGGTCTCCAGAATGCTGGCAGGTTGTATTTTGCTGATTGGCCAAGAGCCACTGGAGGCTGGTTCCTCACCCTCCCATCCCCATCATTAGCATTCCAAAGTGGAAAACAAGACTAGTGTTGGCTGCCTAAATATTTATGGAATGCTGCTGGGGTCAGAGGACGAGGGCAATAAATGAAATTAAAGATTTACACCGCAATATCAACCGGAGAAAGTCTTGGACCATAGCTTGTTTTCTGTGTTGCTTGGAGAAAAGGGTTTTCTTTTTTCTTCCAGGAAACTTAGATTTTATAGATTTTTGAAGAAAAAACACATGAAATTTTAATCTATTGCTCCACATTGCATCTTCCTCAGTTGTTAGTTACTAAGGAGCTGACCAATGAGAGGTACAGATACTATTTGTGTGCCTGGATGCATGCTTTGGGATTTTGGAAAAACTAATGCCTTTGTTCGGCTTTCATTGTTAAGGCTCCACTGGGGAGTAGGCTTCATGTGATATATGGGGAGCTGTGGCCTATGGAGGACATCAGCAGGGAGAGGAGTGCCTGATGCATGTCTCAAAAGCCCCAAGTTGAGTACTTGTACTATTCTCTTTCTGGGGTAGCTCTGGTGAAACCACCATTTTTTCACTGAGGAATGAAAATGGGGCCTGGCACATTGCTTCTGGGTCAGCCAAGGGCTGGCAGGGAACAGATTGAGTAGGATACTTAACAAAAGCCTAACAGGCAAGGAAGGATAAGGAAGTCAAGATAGGTTGAAGTCTCCTGGGGCAACCAGATTCTGGGAGCTGTCCACTTCCCCAGTGCTGAAGGGGCTAAGGGAGTGGCAGGGGCTGCGGCAGAGCCAAGAGGGAGCCAGGGAAGCACCTCCTCCGTTTTCTCCCACTCTCTCCTCCCACTCTCTCCTTTCCTGTTCAAGGCTCCCATTGTCCAAATCCCAAAGGCATCAGAGAACAGTGGGGGGTGTTGGTGTTGCCATCTACACTGTCAGCCTTCCAGAAATGACTGGTAGTGGGCCCAACTGCCTCCAGTCAGCCTCCCTGGAGGCAGAGCATAGGCAGGGGTTGGTGTGTGTGTGATTTTGGGGGAAGCAGGTGAGAGAAGGAGAAAGTGGGGATGTGATCTCCTGTAAGTCTAGCCTGCCCTGGCCTGGGGACTCTGGAACATAGAATTGCACTCTCTGGAGTTTAGAGGGATCAGCCTTCTCTATCTCTACCATGGTCTTTGGCTGGGAGTGGATTCGAACCTCCAGGGCAAGGTGATACCCCTGGTTGAGAGTAACTGGCTGCAGAAGGGGACAGTTGTGAGCCTTAGCCACCCAGCCCTCAGAGTAGGTGGGGATAGGAATGCCCATGTGTCAAGGGGGTCTGGGTGGGATACTAACAGTGCCTGCTGCCCCAGCAGGGAACACCCTCCACATTACAGCATGGCTTGGGGTGGAGGCTGATGTCAATGAGCAGGTGCCTTCAGATTATAGAAAGCCAGCCCCTTGCTTTCCAACCACATAACACGGGAGTTAATCTGGGCACCAGTCTTCTCAGAAGCTGTGCTGAACTTGGCTAAAGTTGTCGCTCAGAGGCAGAGCCCTGTCTGTAGCTGGTGGTTTTCTTTCTTTTCCCTCTAGAGGTGACCGGGTCGGCTCGGCTTTCACCCAAACACTCCAGCCTGCCACTTCAGTTGGTCTTGCTTCCTGTCCCACTGCCACTGCGGCCTCCTGTGAAGGTCTGGTTGAAGTACTCCCTTTGGTTATCCTGAGAAATTATCCTGAAGGGCTCCTGCGAGTGAAGAATTTTAGATGAGGGTATTTATCTGAGCTGAGCATCAATAATAAATGCCGCATGATTTTTTTATTAGAGGAGCCACGTCAGTGTGGCCGCTTCAACTTTTTAACTCTCTGGGAAGCTTGAAGTTGCAGGCCATTCTGCTCAGGGAAAGTGCTGGCTAATCAGGTCCCATTCATATGCAAAGCACTCGCTCAGCTGAGTTCATCAAAATTCAGTCCTTTCTTAAAAAAAAAAAAATATTTATAGACTTTTCCTCTGCGCAAAGGACTGTGAGGAAGATGGATAGTGAAAAATACAAATTGTTAATATCCTGAAAAGGAAGCCTTGTTCGGAGCCCTGCTAAAGCGTTCTCTATTCTTTGAAAAAAAACTTCAAAATGGGCATTTGTACTACAGCATTCTCTACTCCCCTCTATGAAAATCTCTCCCTCCTCTTATTCCAACTGCTTCTCAGTGTCTCTTTCCTTTGGAGTGTGGTCTGATTTGTCTGGGTGTTGGTGGGGGTCTCCAGGGGTGGGTGTATGGGTGGAGTTTTTGCATTAATTCTGTCCCCATTATAGAGACTGGGAAACTGAAGCTCAGAGAGAAGTCCAGTGAATGCTGGTAGGGAACTCTTCACAGTTCCTGATGGCAGGCCTACTGTCCTAGGGTGCTTCCTGGCCTCTCAATTGGTGCATTTTTTCAGGGAAGAGGAGCCAGGACTCCGGACCTCATCCATTCCCTTCTCTATCCAGTTTTTTCCCTCTCTCATCCCCAAGTGCCATGAGAGTTGAGTGCCTAGTCCTCGGGAGGGAGAAAAAAAAATATCAGTGTAGATATGCGGGAGGGTTTTTTTTTTGTGTTCCCAGGTATTGAACCCAGGAGTGCTCCACCACTGAGCTACATTCCCAGCCTTTTAAAAAAATCACTTCATTTTGAGACAGGGTCTTGCCAACTTTCCAAGGTTGGCCTCAGACTTGTGATCCTCCTGCCTTAGTCTCCTGAGTTGTTGGGATTTCAGGTGGGCACCACTGGCACTTGGCTGCTCCAGGCAGTGCAAGACCTTCTTTCCTCTCTCCACAAGCATCTGTTGAGTGTGTTGTGTGTGCTGGCTATGGGGAATCACACTGTCACACAGGTCCTCGATGGACTGCTTTCTTGGGGAGATGGACCGGTACAGGTAGATTACTGTGGAGGGGTTTGCTGGTGAGTGCTTGAGGACCCTGTACCTGTAAACACAGTGAGGGGGCACAGAATAGGTGCTGGATTATACCAGGTATATAATGACCCCTCAGGGTGGTTAATAATAGCTGCTCACACTCTTCTTTCTCTCATGGTAGCAAATAACATTTTGAGACACAGTTGGGTAGGTTATTCTTCCCATTTGTCAAGTGGTGAAACTGTGGCCTCCAGAGATACCATGACCCTATGTCCTTTATGTAAAACTTTGGATTTGGCATTGCTTGGACACTCACCTGGGACAGTCTCTTTGTGGGCATTTGGGGAGTGAGAGAATAATTAACAAGAGGACCTCTGTGCATGCCTAGACCCAGCCATCCTGGCTCAGGATACAAGGGTCTGCTTGGTGGGGCAGGAATAGGGTGGCCTATGACTTGCTGTTTCAGGGACCATCAGAGCCAGAGCCTCTGTGCTGGGTGCAGCATGACTAGTCCCTGCTTCCCAGGCACAGGGGCTATGCCCTGAACCTTCTGGGAGGTGGGGGTGTCAGAAAGGTAAGTCTGACCTCCCAGCCACCAGCCCCAGGCCCTCTGCTGCCCTCCCAGGAGAGACCCTCTTTAGATTTCCAGGCAAATTAGCAGGGATTTCAGCAAACCAACCATTTTCATTTGGATTTTGAAATTGATTGTAGGCAATTTTCTGACATGCATGTCTCCTGCAATTTGCAAAGCGTGTATCACAGGCCCCTTCTGGAAGCCTGGCTGAGCAGGCAATGCTTCCTCTATTCCTGGCCATCACCATGGATGTCTGGGTTTATTGGAGCCAGGGTTATATTTAAAGACCTTGGAAAGAACTTGTTGCTGAAAGGCTAGTTCCTCAGAAGTCTCAGGAATCCTGGGATGATGGCTTAGATCTGGTTCTATCTGGAGAAGCTCACTGACCAGAGTGGGAGGCAGCTGTGGGAACACAGAGGAGAGACCTGGGAGAAATCAGGTGAGACTTCTTGGAGGAGGCAACAGCTGAGAAAATTTTTGAAGGAGTTCATTAGTGACCAGGGGAGAGTTCGGCAGATGGGGGAAACAAGATGTGCAAAAGTAGAGTCTTGAAAGGTGATGTGGTTCAGGGACAGTGAGAGGCTCAGGAGTGGAGGTAGAAGGGAATGTGAGTTTCCTTGTGCTGGTGCTGCTGATGGGTCACCCGGGGTTGACTGGGAGAAGCTGAGTGAGCTTGGTCTGCTGCCTTTTTGTTGCGTCTTGTGGTGATGGAGTCCCTCTGGGAGAGTGAGGCCCCGCATCTTGAGGGAGACCAAATGTGGCATGGAAGTTCCCGGTGTTCTTATCCCCATTCAGACTCATATTGTCATCTGTCAAATAGAAATCATGATAAAAAATCTCCCCCAGGTGGTTGTGAATGTGGCCAGAGACAATCGGGGACCATGGTGGCCTCTTTTCTCTGTCATTCTTCTTCTTATCTCCTGGCTCTGGGAAGGCAATGGTTCTATAGGGTGAGTCAGGCTTAGGGTACAGGGACAGGTCATGCCTGTTAGGAGTCAGGGAGGCAGGTGCAAAGGAAGGGCACCTACTGTGAGCTGGGCCCAGGAGCTTGGGGTGTTGGGAAGGAGCTACTCCTTCATTTACTGGTGGTCATTTGTTCAGGGCCTGCTCAGTGTACAGCTCTATGATAGGCTCCGGGATCCCAAGGTGAGCCAGGCAATTGTGGCCATATAATTGAGAGGGAACTCTGAGCACAGGGCCAAGCCATGTGTGGTGGCATGCTACAGAGGATATAGTCCAGTCTGGGGGCCAGGCAGGTCGCCTGAGGACTGAGGTGTTTGTGGAGGACTTGATGAACAGGTATATGTGGAGGCTGCTGCAGCAGATGCCAAGGCCTGGGTGGGAGGACAGGCCTTGCTCCCTCCATCTGTTCTTTCCATGCTGAGGGCATCCTACCTGTGCTCTCAGAGTCACCTACCTGTGCGACTCTGCTCTGGGCACAGGGTTTGAGGAAGGGGTGGAAGTGCCCAAGAAAGAACTGGATTCACTCAGAAAAGAGCCCATCAGCAGAGAATAGCTTGGGCCTCCCTGGAGCCCCTGAAGTAAAGCAGAACACAGGAAAATTCTATAACTCTGAGCAGCCACAGGCCAGGTGTCCAGGAGCCTCCTGGATAATCCTGTGCTGCAGCTCCATGCAATGACAAACCTGCTTAAAAATTAAGCTTCCCTGGCCTGGGGAAGACCAGAGCCTGCTCATTCCTGGAAGTGCCCCCACTGCCACCCCAGGATCATAATAGTACTGGAGACACATGGAGGATGTCCTGGGAGTCAGGCTGGCTTCTAAGTGCTTAATGCTGTTTACTTATGTGACCCTGTGTGGTGGGGCTATTATTAGCTCAATTTTCTGGTGAGGAAGTTACGCATGGAGAAGTTACATGGCACACAGGCTGAGGTCACATAGTTAAGTAGCAGAGCCTGGCTTTGACCTTGGCAGCCTGGCTCCTGTGTCCTTACTCTGAACCCCCTACTCTGCTTAAATGGTGCCTGATATTTTGGGGGAACTCAGACCCCAAATAGGTGCCTCAGTGACCTCAGTGACTTCCCTTCCTGCCCCGAGAAAAGGGCTGTCTGTAATGCTTGCCCCAGATACTTCTGGAAGATGGGAGGCCTGGAACAGGCAGAACAAAGGGGGTTCCCCTGGGAGACACCTAAGGTATATGGCTGGAGAGACCAAGGGAGCCAGGAGTGGGGAGGGGTCCACAAAGTTGAGGCTCAAAGGAGAGCATGTCGGGACCCTTTCCTGAACTTCAAGCAGTCCCTGTTTGGAAGGTACAGACCTCCTTCTGCACCAAGGCAGCTCTTCCTCTCGGGGTGTGTCACCCTTATCCAGGTGCCTCAGCCCTTGAGGTGCCAGCTCTTTCAGGGCAATGAATGTGTTGTCAGGTGAGTAAAAGAAGGGAGTGGTAGGAAAAGGGCACCCATGTGTCCGCTTCTTTGGGATTGACCCAGCTCCTAGCAGGGGGTGGTCTCTTGTTGTCTTTAGATTCTGCTCTGGTGGCAGCTCCTGGGGCACTGTTGTCTCCACTGGGCAATGGGGACCCAGGACAGTGACTTCACTGCTGGCCTTGGCTGAGTAGGCCTGTCCCTTGTGATTCCTCATATGGGGCTGACACCTGGGATGTCCAGCCAGGGTGTCAGGTGGAATGAAGTGGCAGCAAGGCCAGGTGGGTGTTGATTGAGGTTGATTGCAGGCAGGCAGCGACTGCAGGCTGCACGGAGCTGTTTCCAGCTGGTTCTGTTGTATCCAGGAGGCTTAATCCTTCTAAGTGCCTTTGTATTCTGGCAGCGAGGAGGGACTGGAGACCAAGGCCAGAGCAAGGTCAGACTTTCTCTGATTATCTACATTTCCTCTCCTACCCACTCATGCACCCACCCGCCATCCACCCAGCCACCCATCTACTCATTCACCCCACTCCTATTCATCCATCTACCTACCCACCTGGTTACCGACCCACCCACCTATCCATCCATCCCCCATTCCACTCACCCCCACCCAGCCACCTTCTCATCTACGCATCCATTCATCTTCCTTCCATCTACTCATCCATCTGTCCATCCATCCATTCACCCATTCATATACCCCCTGAGCACTGCATCCCCCATATATACTACACACTTTGCACACCACATATAATACACACATTCATCCACCTGGCCACCCACTTACCCATCCACCCATCCTCCTACCACCCGTTTGCCCACCCATCCATCCACCTGGCCACCATCCTGGTCATTATTCACTCCCTCACTCAGTGTTTACCATCTATCTACCAGATGTCAGGCATCATGCTGGCACCTATGATCCAGGCACAGATAAGGCATAGCTTAGGTCCTCCAGTGGCTCACAATCTAGCAGTAGGGACAGTGCACTGAGGTTCCACAATGGAGGGAAAGATGGCCACTGCTGGAGCACCCAGTCACTTTGGGAGGTGAGCCACACTCCAGCTGAGTCTTGGAGACTAAGTAGTGACTTTGTGGGTTGGGAGGCTGAGCATCCTCTAGGTAAAGGGCCAGTAGGGGTCAGAGCTCAGAGGAAGGACAGAAGTGACAGAAAGGGGGTGACAGAAAGGGGGTGGGGGCAGGTATTGGGAAGGGATTGGATAGCTAGGTAGGTAGGGCTGAGCTCAGGAGGGTCTTGGGCTGGCTTCTGAATGCTGGTCCAGTGGACATGAATACTTAAGGGTCTTAAGCATTAAGATTGCTTTTGTAAGGAGTGTGTTGAAGGGGTAAGGCTGGGGGCAGGAAGATGCAAGGAGCAGAAGCCCTGTTTCAGAGCCCTGTGGCTACCTCTGTGTTGGGGCTACAGCTCCTGCTGCAGCTCAGCCAGCTCTACCAGAGCTCTTTGAGTTGCCACCTCCTCACCCTTAAGGCTGGGCATGGGGGCCACCTGTGGTGCCTAAGGCCCACCCTCTACCCCAGAAGGAGGGTCCCTTTTGGTAGGCAAGCCATTATTGCCTACCAATAATAATTTGGTAATGCTCCAGCTGCCATTATTTTCTGACCTCTTTTTCTTGACTCCAGCTTCCCCCAGGCGTCTCCTTTCTCTGGGCCCAGTCCTTCCTCTTTCTCTTAGCCCCTCAATCTATGGGAAAGCTCCCCTAACAAGAGGCTGCACCCAGATTCCGGGGCAGTCAGGGGAAGAGCTTCATAGGGACACTCATTCTCCTGGGCGATTCTGTGTGTATCTGGGTCTGCATAAGCAATGCCCTGTGTGTGTCCTTCTCCAGATGTTGGATAATGCAGTGAAGGGTAAACTCCAGGGCATGAAGCCTGCACTTCCAAGGCACGCAGCGCCAAGTCAGAGGAAATGGCAAGGCTGGGGCCTAGTATTTCTCAGCAGTTGTCTCCAGGTGACCTTTGGAGGTTGTTTCCTCATTAGCATGTGCTAGCTGGCTGAGCTCAGGAGGGACTATATCTGCTTTTGGGGGCTGGAGAGGTGGTATCCAGACCCATCTCTGCTGGGCCAGCTCCTGAGCTGTTTCTGGAGTTAGGGAGGGAGAGAGGAGGTGGGCTGGGCTCCTGCCCAGAGTACCTCTCTTTGCTGCAAACACCTCACTCCTCTGGGAATCACAGAGGGTGGGAGGATGTGCTGGGTTCTCTCTGCCTGCTGCTCCAAGGGTGTAAGCTTGTGTGGGCTATTTCAAAAGCTTTTCGTAGGAGTGAGCCCCTGTGTGTGTGTGTGTGTGTGTGTGTGGTGTATTTGTGTTGTATATGATGTGTATGGTATGTGTGTATGTGGCATGTGCTATATGTATGATGTGTTTGTATGTGTTGTGGGTGTGCAAAGTATGTGTATATGTGTGTGTGAACAGTGGTCAGGGTTGGGCACTAGGAGGTCCTGTAGGTCGTGGGGCAGGCTGGTCCCCTTTCCCAATGCCTGGCTCTGAAAGTCTCCTGGGATGCCCTTCTTCTATTTTCATCCTTACCCTCTTTTTGCTTCTCCATCAGCCTACCTACGTACCCTCAGGGTCCTGACACCTTTTCAGGTGACTATTAATTGAATGGGGAGTGTGCAATTCTAAAGCCCTAATGGTGGGTCCCTGGGGACCCTGACTCTGTAGAAAAGGATCATGACTCCACACGTGCCCTCAGCCTTGACAGTGGCCTGCCCCGCCTCCATCACTATGTTGTAGTTGGCATAACAACATGCAGTTTCATTTCCTGAAGGCACATCAGCTCTAGGTCATGATGAATGTTCTTATCGATGGATACTAAAGTGCAACTGCCTCATGTAAAAGCCATTTTAGAACTTTATAAAAGGGCCTGTCACTCAAAGAGGCAGGGGACCTCTAAGCTCTGTGCACCACTCTGCACGTCTTTCTCTTCTCCCTCCTGACTACGTAGGTTCCTTGGCCCTCATGTTCCCCATCCAGGGCAGGTGTTTGGGCAGGAGGATGCCAGCACCTCTCAATGTGTCTTCCAGACCCTGAGTCTCCAGGCCGACTTCCAGCCATCAGTCCTCTTCCCTGCAGAAATATGTGTTTTGAGAAGAGTGCAAATTGCAGGGAGCGATATATAGTCCTCATCTGAATACGATTATGCTTAAGCACTATAAATATTCGTAATTCTCAGCCTTGAGTGCTGCTTTCCTTGGTGTTATATCCTTTTAATAAGCACTTGAGAAGTCAACCATTTAAGGCAAAAAAGTGCTGAGCTCGCTTTGGGCAGCTGCCTTCACTGGTGTCACAGCTGGAGAAACGCAGGTAGTGAATGGAGACACTTGGATCTGTTTGTGATTTATCTCAGCCCTCTGACAAGTCACCCAGCGCATCCAGCTCTGGCTTGTTGTGGGGACTGGGAAATGGCATGCTCCCTTCCTCCCCTCCCACTGTCTTTGCAGCAGCAGCCTTGGTTAGAAAGCTGGAGGCACAGTCTGGAGAGCAAAATCCATACTTCCTATGTGATACTGGTTCTGTCACCTGGGCTTCATCTAACACAAGTTTCCTTTACTCTTTTCATCGTTTCCAGGGCACCATGTGCACTGGGGATGCTGAAGTGGCCTTGACATTGTTCCTGACCTCCAAGAGCTCACAGCCTGGTAGCACAGACAATGTTAGGTCATAGGCTGAGCTGAGGCCTGGGTTTGTGGGGGTGGGAAGGCCCCAGGGGCTTCCTGGAGGAGGGGACACTTAACCTGAGCTTTGAAGGGGGGTGAGGTGGGGACAGGGAGCCATGGGCTTGGGTGTTGCTATGACAGTGGCCAGTGGTCTGAATGACTCTGCAGAGGGACGTGTACCCTGAGTGCATTAAGGATACCAGATTGTGGTCCCCTAGGGTCAGGGCCCCTGAGGATCAACGGAGGTGTAGGTAGCGTGTGGGGCTTTTGGCAGGAATGGATGGGGTCTGCTTTGGGGTCATCTCTCTTCCCAGGAATAGTACTGGGAGCTAGGGCAGCTTTCTTTGAAGGCAGTGAGGGAAGAAGAGGCTGGTGGAGAAGTGATATCTCCTTTTGGGCTCTGCTCAGACAGGTGCCAACACTTGGGCCCACTCAGCTGGCCAGCAATACCCCCTCAACTACAAATGCTATTATAGCTTAAAAAAGATGTAGAACATGGACAAGTGGGTGTGCATGTTGGGAAAGCTGGAAAGAGTGGGGATTCTGGGAGTGAGGAGCTGGTGGGGAAGGGGTCAAACTAGTGTGGCCAATGGGAACAGGTGTCTGGGGTGAGAGCAAGATTTTTCTTCTTTCATGTGATTTGGAACATCAGTCTTGTCACCTGCTGACCTTTGGTCTTCACTTCCTGGTCCCTGGTCTTTATGTGCTGGTCCCTCATTTTCTCTTATTGCTTCCTGGTCTTTACCTTTTGGTCCTCAGTCTTCACCTGCTGGTCCCTGGCATTCACCTTTAGGTCTTTGGTCTTAACTGTACCACTTGGGAGAGCGGGCAGACAAGGGTCTGTGGAGTTTAACCTTCTCAAATTTGAACTCAGTTTCCATTGCCTTGAGCAAGTGACTTTGCTTCTCAGCTTCAGTATCCTCAACTGAAAAATGAGGACAATAAATCTTACTTCAGAATTGTCAGGTGGATCAAGGGAGCTGCCAAGCATAGAGTAAGTTAGGTCCCTCCCTTGGTTTGTTTTGCTCACTATTTCACTGTGTTCCTGTGATGAGACACAGCATGCCGCCTGCCACATCCCCCACAGCAGACCCAAGTCTGGCTGGGGGCTGCCCAGCCACACAGGCCTAGAGGAGAGAGCACATCTGCCTTAGGGGCTGAACTGAGCTGCCCTTCCTTATTGGAGTTTCCTGTGGAGAGGGGAGACAGGGCTGAAGCAGGCCACAGAGTCTTATGCTTTATCTCCAGAGCTGCCCTGAATCATCTGCCAAATCTCAACAAGTCTTGGTGACCTGAGGTGACCGTAGGAACCTCCCTGGGGACTCCTCTGTACAAAGCAGGCTGTGTGTGCATTCACAGGGCTGTGTGTGTGCAGGTGCTGGGCATTCAGAGAGGCTAAGCCCCTAGCCTAGCCATGCATTTCCAGTTTCTTTACAAATATGGGCCCTGGTAGCTGTATTCTACCACCTCTCATCACTTTGTCTCTCTCCAGGGAAGGTTTGGGCATGAGGGGGAGAGCCGGCACTGGAGTGGGGCACCAGTTTAACCACTGTGCCTTACATCACTAACCAGCTGATGTGGAGCCTCTTTCCTGGCAAGGAAATGCTTTGAGGGAGTACAAATGGCAATGAGCAGTTTTGGTGGTGTTTGGAGATTCTCAGAGCCTCCTGTCCTGGAGTGATACACCACACGTCTAGGCCCATTTCCTGGCCAGCAGTGGCTCACAGCTCACAGTGAGGCGGGGACCCTGTGACCTCAGCTGAGCTTGGTCTAGGGAGCTGCTAGTGGTTTTGCATGTGTCCCCGCATGAGGACAGTGCTACTTTGGGTGTGCATTTGCCATTCTCCTTTTCTGCTTGGCTTTACACTGGTGCTCTAGTGGTGAGGAAAGAGTGCTTTTTTCCCCTTCAAGCTAGAGTCCAGGGAAGGGCAGACTGTGCCCATTTCAACCTGGAGAGTTTTGTGAACACAGCTCTGCCTAGACTTACACCCTCTGCCGCCTTCAGAGTCTCAGATGTGATCAGTCCCAGTGACAGCTCTTGCACTTTGGGTCGGTCTGTGTTTCAGTGCCCTGTGCTGCCAGACACTCTCTCCTAGTGTGCATAATCTTCAAAGGCCTCTCTGCCTCTTCAGTAAAAATCCTTGCCTGCCAGTTGGCAGGTGTGTTGGCATGTCTGGCCCCCCAGGCTTAGCCCAGTCTACAAATGCATGGCCTCCATAGAACTTCTATAGGGGCAGAGCAGGATAAAACCCTCTTTTCCTCTTTGCCCTAACATACTCTTGCTTACTGGCCCACCCCTGGGCACTCAGATCTCACTGTGTCTCTCAAGCATCTGGGAGCAACTCAGGTGCTAACTGAGGGCTGAAGGGCTGGGAAGCCTGACTTCTATCCTGCCTTGTCCCTTGGCTTGGCCTGAGGCAGGAGGCCTGGGCTGGCAGGTAGGCAGCATGAACCTCTCAGAAGGCCTGACTTCTCACCCCTACCAGCCATGCCGTGGATTGTACTTGGCAAGAGACTTATTATCGCCAAGCTTCAGCAGTCCCTTCTGCAAATAGGGGAGGAGGAGAGAGTGGTGACACTGTCCTAGGCCTAGGAGAGTGACAGAGAGGGTTTTAAGCTAGGTAGATGCCCTATCCCAGTCCTCCTGGCCCTGGAGTGGTGCCTGGGATCTTGGAGCTTCGTGTCTGCTCCTGGGCCTGCCCCCTGCTTGGACCCCACTTGGTGCTTCTACCTGACTGACCTCAACTTCTACCTGACTGACCCCAACTCTGTCCTGGCTGCCTTCTGCTCTCTGTACTCCTTTCCTCAATTTTTACCAGAGTGAGGAGCAGGCTGAAGTTTCCAGCCCTCTGCCTGCCCCTTCACTGGAGCCACCTTCCCAAAGGCAGCTCTGAGCAGAACCTGCCTCAGCTGAGGAAACTTCAAAGCTCCCTGCTGCTCCTGGGATTAAAAAAAAAGGCCCTCAACTGAACGTTCAAGACCTCTACTGTGCACTCCACCCTTCCCTTCATCCCAGGGGCCATGGCCCACTACTCACCCCAGTGTGTGTGTCCGTTCCTGTAGATCCTCAAAGGCTGCTGTGCTGTACCTCTGCTCACACTGGCGGCTAGCCTGGCGTCCTTTCTCTCTGCCCTAGCATCAGCTGTTATATTCTCAGAGGCTTCCATGCTACCTCCAGCCATGTGATCCCACCCATTCTTCCTGTGTGGGATCTTGAACCATCTCAGCCCACCCTCCAGTGTCCTCTGGACTGTTCGCAGGGGCCTGAGCTGGGATCTGTGTCACTTCTGTTTCTAGCATGGGGTCCTGCTGAGTGCATAGTAGGTGCTTAGAGAGTTTTATGGTGGGCTCCAGGGGACAGTTTGGTTACCTGCTGGCAAGGAAATGGCTCCCAGTCTATCTTCTTATGGCCAGGGAGGTGTTGATGGGGAAGTGGAGCCTTGCCCATCAGGTTTCTCTTAAGTTCCTCTCTGGTTTGTGAATTTCGTTGTATTGTTTTTCAATTTTCCCAGAGCATCTGCTACTGTGAAAATTTTCATTATCACTGGCAAAGACCCCCTCTCATCCCTGCTGGCTGCAGAGAGTTCTGATTTCTCTCCCCATCTGCTTGGAAGCACCTGGGGGCTGAGATGGGTAATGTCCCTGGGCCAGCTGGGCTCTTTCGCAGAAGAGGTCAGGAGCGAGCCATCCCCTGAGGTGGGGCTCAGCAGGGTTGACCTGGATGGCTGAGGAGTCCTGCGTGGCCTTTGTCCTGAGGATTTGCCAGTACTTCCCTGAGATGTGGGGTTGGTTATGCTGGGAAAGCTGGCTTCGGGGCATGGCCAGCATCGACACCGTTCCTGTTCCATGTAGAAAGACCCTTGCTCCCAGGATGTTCCTTCCTTTGGGAGGATGATGGAGTTATAGCAGGTGAAGCTCCCTATACTCCCCAGACTCATTCTTTAAAAGAGGCATTATTTTTACCATTTTGGAGGCTATGTTGCCATAATGGCTGTTAGGACAATGAGGAGGTGTTAGGAAGCAAGACCTGTGTAACTGCAGCAGGGGGAACCCGGCTGTGTACCAGCCCCCTCTCCGTACCTGTAGCATTACACCTAGGCACCCTGCTTGGGCACAGTACAGATGAGCAAATGATATCCAAGTCATGTCCACCTTGCTGACCATCAGCTCAGGCCTTCCTCCCCTGACTGGCCTTGTACCTGGCTGAGCTGCTTTCTTCTCCTCTTGCAGTAGGTGATAAGGTAGCTGCACAGACTGGTGCTAGTCAAAGAGCTTCCTTGCTTCTATGACACTTGATTCTGTGTCCTGTGAGATTGGCATTATCATAAGCCCATTTGGGGGGAGGGTCACAGAGAAATTGTGACTTAGCCAAAGTCACAAGTAGCTGTAAGATGCAGACCAGGGATTTGAGTACAGGTATTTTGGTGCTAGATCATGTCTTCTTACATGGGGGAGAGGCCTCATCTCTTTCTGTTTCAGCTGCCAGTGGGCTAGACAGCAGCCTTTTCCTTTTGCTATTGGATATCTTTTCCTTTGTGCTATTGGATATCTCTGCACTAACATGGCTTTCAGTTTTAAAAGTGCTGGGAAGAAATGTACTCAGTGTCAGTGAAAGAATAAATGACAGATCCTTCCCATGGGGAAATGGTTGAAAATTTATCCAAGACATTGTTTTGTGCAGAGGCTGTGATTTCATGCCTTGCGTGTGATACAGGTGCTAGAACTCTACCCTTCCTCCCCTCCCTCCATTGTACAACATAAACAACACTGAAGTTTGGACACATGGATTGGCCAGCCCAGGCTACAGGCATCTCAGTGTCAGAGCTGGGCTGTGGCTCTAGCTTCAGGAGTGTCAAATCTGTTCTCTTTGCCCCACCCACACTACCTCCTAGGAAGAGCTTCTGGGCTGATGAACAGCCTCGGAACCCTGAATGGAGATAGCAGCCATAGCACAGAGTAGAGCTCTCTGTCCCTTTGGGACAGGTGGTCCTATCAAGGAGAGAGGACTCAGGCAGGAACAGGGAGTGAGAGTGCAAAATTCCCACCCACATCCATGCACATACCTGCATGCACACAGATGCACACACACACTGAGAGAAAGAGAGTGGGGGTGGGGAGAGAAACTGAGGCCCCAGAAGGAGGATTCTAAAGATAGCCAGAAAGAGCTGGAATAAGTCAGATACAGGTTGAGATGGAAAGGGAGAACCAACAACCTCACTGAGCCTCAATTTCCCATCTGGGAGGGTCACTGGGGCCTGGGAAGGAGTTGCTTTGGTCAGGGACGGGGCCTGGTTTTGCCTTTCAGGAGTCAAAAGATGAGAGGCAGTCACTGAATTTGGCCTCAGGGACCTGGGGGTGTGGGAAGGGCTGAGGGCAGGCTGTGGACATCTGAGCTTAGCTCTGGTTCCTCAGTCTTGATGTCCAGGGCCTCTGAGTGGTGTGTTGCTAGGAGACCAGCCTGGCATGATACCTGCCAGGAGGATAGACTGCTAGGCAGGTTTTCCCTGAGCCCATTGTTGAGTTCAGTGGATATTCTTCATCCCATGGTCCAGTGACTGCAGGAGAGGTGTTGCTTCTAGGAGCTCTAAATCTCAGGCAGGTGGGATTTTAGGGATGCCGCCCTCTCTTGTCTCCAGGGCTGGATCATGCTTGGTGTCTGGTCAAGAGGGATTTGGGCTTTTCTGTTCAGCAGAGCTGAGATGACTGCTCTCTCTGGCAGAGTCAGTGGCCTCCACCTACCTCCATACCCAGGTTTCAGACACACTGCTATGGCTTTAATATGGATAGTCCCTCAAACTCACATGTTTAGGGAACACAGATATAGCTGAACCCCTTAGTGAGCTCTTTACGGCTCCCCCAAAGGCCCATGTGTTAGCAAGGTGTGGTGGTGCAGGTTAGTAATCCCAGCAGCTTGGGAGGCTGGTGCAGGAGGATTGTGAG